>JARHVA010002681.1:527500-800000 GCA_037957365.1 Torreya grandis
GAGGAAGGGCTCCCTCGGAATGAGTTGTGGTGATGATCCCAATCCTCACAATCTTTTCATTTATGTTATTTACTTTATATTTGTGTGTATGATTAAGTTTTATGTTATTTAATATATATCTTAACGTGTAATTTTTTTAATGTGTGAAGTAACTTATGTTCTTTATTTCTCTATCTATAGTTGAACTAAGTAGCCTTCAATTGGTTGGCTGGTGGCATATACTTTACTTGCACCTTGAAAGTATATGTACCCCTGGGTTGACATTTAATGTGATAGTTTGAAATCTAATGTTAAGTTAGGCATTAAAATTGCCCAACATTTTGGCACCATTGCCGAGGAGGTGTTAAAACATCAAGTCACTTTTGAAGTATTCTTGGTGAAGTTTTTAATCCTTTGTTTTGCAGATTTATTGATTCCTTTACTATTTTCTAGAGCATATTTCCTTTTGAAATTTAATTTCAACAAAGTTTAAATTCTTTTAAATTTACATTATTGTAGTTCAGTCTTGTAGTTTCATTTGAAGTTTTTTTGCAATTTCATTTTTTGTAATTTTATTTGCTGTAATTTAAATTCTATAATTTCCATTCTTGTAATTTAAATTTCAATAGTAGGTTAGAATAAAAATCAAAGACCCCCTCAAAATAATTAAAAAAAAACATAAAGATATAATTAGACAAAAAGACTAACCTTATGTAGGAAAACCAAAGGAGTAATTATATGTTATGTGAGAGAGATTCAAAAGGAAGATTAATTCCTAAGAATCAAACACAGGAAGAGGAAGAACCACACTCTTTAATATAAAGATTATAAGTAGAAGCATTAAGACCAAAAATGAGGGATGTCAAAAGAGATTTGCAAGAAACAACTATACCTGATCTCTCCCTTAGTCCACTCCACCACCTTGCCCCAATGTCTTTTGTAAGAGGTAATGATGACAAAAACATCAAGGATAATGAAATTCATGCAACAGTCACAACATTTGAATTTCTAATTAATGAAGGAGTGGGAGCAGTGATGATGACAAACATTCCACCATCAGCCATTCCCCACTTTAGAGGTAAAAAATAGAAGATCTTGACATGTTCTTATTTAATTTTGATGTGCTATGTTAGATTTATGACTATAGACAAGATGAGCAACAACTTAGATTTTTTCTAGCCACCTTGAAAGATTCAAAATTGTGTTGGTTCATGGGGCTTGGAAGCAATGTTGTTAGCTCATGGGATGAAATGAAAAGAAGATTCCTAGCTAAATACCAAGAATATGGAAAAGGAAAGAGTTATAGGAGAAATGATATCTACCTAATGAATTAAGAAGAAGATGAATCTATTGAGGACTATATTGAGAGATTCATGTTTAGTGTGCAAAAATTTAGATGAAGTTATCTATGGCCTAAACCTCTAAAGATTATATTTTTGAAAGGGCTCATAGATGATTATCTAGAGCCCATGGATCTCATGAGTGGTGAAGATTATTCTCAATTAACATTCATAGATATAAAATAGCCAGGTAAAAATTATTCAAGGTCTAACTTGAATAAAGTTAGAAGTAGTGCACTACCACAAGCATCAACAAGAAGATTATCTAAGATATAAGTAAGCCACTTATTAAAATACATGAAATAGGACATCATTAGTCACCTAGAAACATCGTTAGATAGCCTACATACAAGGAAAAAACAAGTAGCCTTAGACCAAGCTTTAGTAGTATACTGCCCTGATTGCAAAAAAAGATAAGCTAATTGTAAATGCCAAACTATGAAAGCTAAGGTTATAGGTATCACAGATGAAGATCCAAATATTGTGGAGCTACATATAATTTGTGAGGATTTATACCAAGTGTTTTATGTGGCATAGAGGAAACCATGGGCACCTTACCAACCATTTATAGGTATGAATGTAAATCCCACTTTTTCTAACTCTAGTTTTTTTAACCAATAATATCCTATTGTAGCCCAATTTTGTAATAATCAATGGATCACCAACCCAAACCAAAATCCTAATTAGCCCCAATATATAAATCCCCCTATCATGCCACAATGATCCCAAAACCCTTTTTGGACACCAAATTGGCCAAATTACCCACCACAAGGGATGCTTAATAATCTAGGACAACAATCTTGGATTCTACAAAACCCATGGGGAAACTACTAGGAGGATATTTATAACAATAAAAATAGTATCCCACCTTGATGCCTAACCTTCCACTTCCTTCAAAGCCATATCAATCTATAGCTCCTATTGCCCAAATACATGTACAACCAATGCAAAATATTGCTAATAAAATGGATCAAGCCACATGCAGTGTTGATACCACCCAATATGCAACATATATAGTGGATATCAATGAAGTCCACCTCCATTTAGGATGGGTCAGTCAATCACAATCACTACCACCACCCATAATAATGGAACCTTCTGATGAGGCTCCTAACCATGAAGTTAACCCACCCTCTTAAATAAATCCTAAACCTATTATTTTAGATCAAAATGAAGAGATAACTAACCCCCCTTTCCAAAGATATTGAACCTTCAATGTCCAACCATTGAGCCTAAATTTGATATTTTGGGAGAATAGAAAAATGTCTATGTAAAAATACCCCTCTACTAGGTAATAAAAGGCATTCCCATCTACTCCAAGGCCATCAAAGAATTGTGTCTCAAGAGACTAGGCAAGAAGAAGAAAGATCCAAAATCAAAATATCCCAATACTATCCATGTGGTTAGATAATTAGTAGATTTTATACTAGGCCATATACATCTTACCAAATACTAGGACCTAGGATGTCCAATTGTGACTGTACACATACAACGGATACAAGTTCCAAATACCCTAATAGTTTTAGGATCAATCATAAATCTCATCACCATTGAAACAATAAATAAATTAGGATTGAAGGATATCAGATCCACATCCACCATATTGCATATGGATGACTGATCAATAGTTAGACATAAAGGGGTAATTGAAGACTTGGTAATTTTTATTACATCATGGGAATATCCTACTGATTTTATTATGCTTCAACTTAAATCAAAATTGGGAGGTTACCCTCTTATCTTGGGATGACCATGGTTGGCTACAATAGATGTTTTCATCAATTGTCAGTCTAGGAAGATGGTGATTTATAGCAGATAACAAACCAAGAAATTGGTACTTTATGCACCTACCAAACTATCCCTAAAAAATACACAACCATAATGGGTGGAAGATGAGCAGCCCCTATGCAATCTCAATCAAGTTAATCATGCATGTAAATTAGCAAATATAGAAGAAGACACCGTCACAGATAATGTTTTGTAAAATAATTATCAAATTAGAAACACACAACCTAATGACTTACATTACATCACTTGCCTTTTTGCTAATTTATGGTATGAAGAAGGACTAGTTGAAACCACCTAAGCAATATTACACAGATTTCTCCCTCATTTTTGCAACCAAATCTAGTCAATAACAAATCTACAAATGATGTTAGCATTGACCAAGTAAATGGAGATAACTTCAAGTAAGTCTTTGCTTATCAATAGCCAATTGGAACTAAAATAAGAGGAACACCTAGTCAAATTGTTGCATTAAAATAGGCATGCTTTTGCCTGGGATTATGGAGATATGCATGGAATTAGCTCAAAAAAATGTACTCATCATATTTATATAAAAGAATATTGTAAACCTTTCTACCAACCACAACATCACATGAATCTAGCCTTAAGATAAATTGTGAAAATAAAACTACAAAAATGATTAGATGTTATATTTATTTATCCAATTTTTGATAGTGAATGGGTTTCCCCATTGGTGATAGTTACTAAGAAAGGTGGTGAATGGAGAGTATGCACTGACTACAGTGAATTCAATACTACTAATGAAGGACCATTTTCCTCTTCCATTTGTTGATCAGGTATTAGATACTCTTGCTAGAAAATGTTATTTTTCCTTAGATGGATTCAATGGATACAACTAGATGTAGATTACTCCTAAGGTTCAGGACAAGATAATGTTCACATGTCCATAGGGAACATATGCTTATGTTTTCCTACCATTCGGTCTCTACAATGCTCCACTACATTCCAAAGGGCTATCTTGAGCATATTCTCTAATCTTGACAATGAGTGCATGGAAGTCTACATGGATGAATTCATAGTATATGGTGAGACATTTGAATAATGCATAAGCAAATTTGATAAAGTACTCCAGATATGTCAAGAACACCATTTATCCCTTAGCCATAATAAATATTTTCTGATGATGATGGAAGGTGTTATTCTTGGGCATCACATTCACCTAAGGGAATACAAGTGGACCGTCCTAAATTTAGGGTGATCAAAGACTTACCTATACCTAAAAAATAGTGAGATGTCTAAAGTTTTCTTAGCCATGCTAGATACTACAGGTGTTTCATACATAATTTTATCACCATTGCAACACCTTTATTTGTTTTGTTACAAAAAGATGTAGAGTTCAAATGGACACCTACTTGTAACATAGCATTTGAAGAATTGAAAGGCTTATTAATTTCTACACCAATTCTATGTGGCCTTGACTAGAAGCTTCCCTTCAACATTCAGAAAGATACATCAGATATGGATCTAGGGGTTATACTTGGTCAAAAATATGGTGTTTAAAATTATGTAATTTATTTTGTAAGTAAAAACTTGTAAATAATTGATCCAAACTATACTATCACTAAAAAAGAATTTTTGGCTATCATTTATGATCTAAACAAATTCTGACATTATATATTTGGGTACCAATTGTTTTTGCATATAGAACATGCTATAATAATATATTTGATGAATAAACTAGCTATCTCAAGTAGAGTTGTCTACTAGTTACTTTGGCTATAGGAGTTCAACTTGACTATAGTTGACAAGCTAGCAAAAGATAATGTTGTGGCTGATTTTCTTTCAAGATTGTAGTCACTAGCTGAGAATGTTAAAATGGATGATTCATTTCTAGATGAAAACTTATTTTTAGTCTCTATAAAAACACCTTAGTTTGCTGACATAGAAAATTATTTGGCAACTAGTATGCTTCCACCTCACTTCTCCTTTAGAGAAAAGAAAGCTCTAATCCAAAAAAGTGGGAAGTAATCCTAGCTTTTAGGATTTATCTTCTACGTAGGACCTGATTGTAATATCAGAGGATGCTTGAGAGAGGATGAAATTCTAGATATACTCAAAGGCTACCATAATGAACCCAACCCTATGGAGGACACTTTTTAACCCAAAGAACAACATTAAAAATATTGAATCCAGGCTATTATTGGCCAACCATTCACCAGGATGCTATACAATATGTATCTCTTTATGATAAGTGTCAATGTCTAGGATGAACCACTCACTCTAATGAAATGCCTCTTTAACTCTAGATAGTTTTAGAGCTATTTGATAAATGGGGATTTGATTTTATGGTCCTTATTGATCCTAAATCCAATAATAAAGATTACATATTGATATGTATTGACTATGTGACTAGATGGGTTAAAGTTAAAGCTCTCACCCATGCTTGAGATGAAAACGTTTTAGCTTTCCTATATGAGGAAATATTTACACAGTATGAAGTACAAAGGGATATATTCATAGACCAGGGACCATATTTTACTATTGATCTCATTACTGATCTAGTAAAGGAGTACCAGGAAAGGTATAAAAAGTCTACTCCCTACCATCCTCAGTCCAACAGACAAGTGGATGTTATAAATAAGGAAATAGAAAGAATATTGATAAAAAGTATCAACATATCAAGGAAATATTTGGAGGCCAAATTTCTTAAAGTTGTCTAGGCATACGTATCACATGAAAAACCACCATTAGGTTCACACCCTATGAGCTATTAAATGGTAAGAAACCTCTCTTATGCATTAAATTCGAACATAAAACATTGAGGACAATAGTATAACTAGGCATGTAAATTTATAATGCACAATAGGCAAAGTTGATGCAACTAAATTAGCTTCATAATTATTGCCAACAAGTACTACAAAACATTGAATTAGTACAAAGGCAAAGAATATAATTACATGATAGACATATCAAGACACCATAGTTCACAACTGGTGATTAGGCTTTATTTTTTGATTCCAAGTACAAAGATCACTTGGGCAAGATTTAAATAAGGTGGCTTGGTCCTTATGAAATTCAACATGTCTTTGATAATGGATCTATCTAATTACAAACCATTGATTCAGTTTAATTTTGTTTGTTGGTCAATGATCATAGGTTAAGACTTTATAAAAATTATTTGTCTAAAGATCAGTTTACAAAAATAATATTGACATAACTCAAAATAGAGCTCAATAACATGCAACATCAATATGAACCAAATAGGCATGAGGCTAGTACATAGCTAGAACACTCCAATGAGTATAATGAGGATGGAATCTTCTATCTCCTTTGGAAATATGAATAAGTTTTTGTAGAAGCACTAGCAATAAATACTCTTTTTTCACATAGGAAATAAGAGTAAAAAAAATCCAATAGTGAAAACCCTTTTTTTGGGGTGCTATTGGGTAGAAAACTAGCTTGTTGGTTGCTCAAAACCTATAATAAAGGACCTAAGTGGAAAACCAGTTATCTAGCCATTTAGGGGTAAAAACAGAAAAACTAAAAACAATATAGAAACATAAAAACAATAGGGAGATTAAGTTATCATTTAAAAATTTCTTCTATTTTAGTATGTCTTTCTAATAGCTATTGTAGGTCCACTTTTTAGTAGCTATGAGCTTCCCTCATAGTTGATATGAGCAGGTTTTGGATCAGTGAAAGACTTAGAGGCTATAGGTACCAAGCAATAAAAGAACACAACTTTTAGTTTATATGGACATGCTTATCTATTATTGTGAACTCCCTCATAGTTGTTACAAGCACTTTTTCCTATTGCTATGAATTCTTCACAATTGCTATGGGCACCCCATAGACATAATAACAACCTTATTTAGCCTTTACACATAGTTAGAGGCTATAGGCACTAAATCCTGATGCTTTAACCTAAAAGCCTTATTCTAAGGTATGGAAGATGAGGTAATACAACTATGGAGACAAGGAAAAGGTTAGAATAAATAAGAATAAACCACTATGGATCACCCATGATTGATGTCATATTCTTCCTGCATAAAAATAATAACATTATGTAACTTAAAGCCACCTGATAGACCTTTAGCCATAATGTAAGGATCTCAGACCCTCATGCAAGATTTCACAAGTGCACCTCACTATAGATTGGAGACACATTTTACTATGTGGAAGATGCTTTCTCCAACACATAGGTTCTAAAGTCACTACTAGTCTATCTCTACCAGATTCAATTGACCAAATGGTCTCTTCTTCAAACCCTCTTACAAGCACATTTGAGGCATGTGGACCTTTAAACTAACCCATATAAAGTCCTAAACTTAGATCCTTAGTTATACTTGCCTCACATCAATCAATAGTTCAAGATCATCAAAATGTAGATCTTGTTCATAGAGATGATGCCATGTGATGCACTTCTACCTACATAATGAACACATAAATCAACCTTCTCTAGCATCATCATACAAAAGTACACACTAGATCTTGTAATGATGGTAGACCATTATTCTGAGCTAACGTCTACTAATTATTAAAAGGTATGCTCCTACTTATAATATATATAAATACTTTTAACCATAATCATTATACATAATTAAATGCATGCATAACATTAATTGCATCCTTCTAAAAATTAATGAGTCATGATTACCCCCTTTCAACTAGTCAAATCAAATATTTTTGCTCCCTCCTTTTTTGTATGTTAAAATTATGTCGCTCAAGGATGAGTGAATGTTTGGCATGGGGGAGATTTATAGGACCATGGACCATCATGATTCCACCACATAATACCTAGTAGCATGTGATGGCGTGTATCAAACCACAACCATATGAGAAGAACAAAGGCATTAATGACTAGGGTAACTATTCACACAAGTGATAAATTCATCTTATAGCTCCTATCCATCACTATAAACCTAGAACACAGTCATAAAAAGAATATAAGATGTCTACCTATACATAGAGATTAAGAAAAACAAAATTCTAGGGTTTGTGACATAACAAGGGATGGATTTGAAAAATGGGAGACTTAGTCATTAAGAAGGAACTAATAAATACCACAAAATTAAAGGAAAATCTCAAATGTCTAAAAATATTCTAGGCAATAAGATGGAATGCATACTTTGAAAGACTAAATCATTATTTAGAGTAGATGACCTAAGAATTCACTACTTCATTTTATGGGAACTAAGCCACTATGTTTGGGAAAACATTTGAGGTCTCTGAGGCACTTATTAGTCAGGTCATAGGCTTACTTCAAGAAGGAGAAAAATAGTGTGAGCAACCCAATGAGATGCTAGCTAGGCAGTAGTTCAAAGTGGGTAGTGAGGAATTACCAGTAAAGAAAGGTAATTTTGAACACCTTAGTTTGTTAGTTCCATGGAAGGAGTTCATCTCATTCATCATTAGATACTTCACCTATGAGGTTAGTTATTCCATAGTTTACACCATTCATTTCAAATTATTAAACCATTTTAGACATAGCCTCCATATCAACATCCCCAATCATTTTCTCAACACTTTGAAAAGGATGTCTAAGGATTACCAAAAAGGGATAACTAGTGCTTTGTCACATTACTATCTAAATTGGTTAATAGTAAAAAGATTAATTGAGTATGCATATCTAGAAATGGCATGGGGTTAGTTTTTAGCACTAGGAGGTCTTCACCCTGAACAGAAATAACAAGGAGGAAAAATGCTAGAACATGAGGAAGAACCCCCTAAATTGGAAAAATGTGAGTCATCAAGACTCAATTTTGTGCCCCTAAAATAACCTATAGCCAACCCTCTATCTAAAAATATTTCTATAGTCATCTCTATTCATCCCATCATAGAACAAGCAACACTTACAGTAGGCATAAAATAGAAAAGGAGGTTAATCCCATCTCTAGTTGAATATGAAGAAATCCCTAAGAGGAGAGAACCTAATTCTCCTCCAATTGTAGCTAAATCCCCTACCACTAAAATCTTAAAGGAAAACCCTATTATAGAAGGATTAATATAAGAAGTTTAGGGAGAACAAAATCAACAATTTTCCACACCTATCACAGAGGCACCTATCCAAGAAGAGGAACAATCTATTTATAAAATTAGGGATACCATCTATTCTCTTAAAAATAAATCCTTGAAGAAAAAGGAAGTCTCATCCTCTACCACAAGAAGAATAAAATCAAAAATAATCCTTAAGAATAAATTTAGATAGATACTATTTGTATTAGTGATGATGATGAGGTCTAGATGGAAAAGTTCAAAAGCTACATTAGTATTGATGGATTTGAAGTAGTTAGACTTGAGGGTTATAAATTAGAAAAGGATAAGGCCCCATTTTTTGGAAGGAAGGAGTAAGAATAAATTAAGATGGTTGACTAATTCATTATAGAAGAAATGGAAGAAATCAACCAAATTGGTAGATAGTATAGGGAGGAGATGGAAGAAAAATAGACTGTTGAGAATGAAATCCACAACTTAGATGATGTTATGGAAGAAACATAGAGGTTAAGGAAGAAAATATCTAAATTAGAAAATAGGGGAGGTTTGGAGACTCTAGTAAGAGTAATATAGGCATTAGAAAAAGAAGTGTAACATCATCACCTCCACCAAGTCCTTATAGATCAAGAACACCTACAAAATCAACAATAATTCAAATTGTCCCTTATGAGTAGAAGATTGAAATTAAACCTATTGAAAGGGTAAGATAAAACATGGAAGAAATATTTGTTGACATCTCATCCTATTTACTTATAGATCCAAAAAATGATTTGATTGAATTCTTTTGAGGGTATGCAAGAGAAAATGAAGAATTGTGTGATGATTTAATTATAAGGTTTAATGAGTATATTGATTCAATATATAAGATTGGGGATACAAGTGAAAATTTAACAAAGGTAGAAGATACAATCAAGACAATCAAAGATAAGATCAATATGCTCCATGAATACCATGAGTATATTGTAGCCTTTAGACCAGCTATAAGGGTGTATGCAGTGTATCTATAGGATCAATGGCACACATTTAAATACAATAAGGTATTAAATGATCAGCCATCTTTGGTAAGTGATCCAAAAAATTTATTTGGTGTGTATAGCCAGTCTAGCCTAGATGAACAAGCCCAATTAAGTGAATTGTTTATACATCAATATGTTATAGCAAGTAATATAACTTAGAACACAAACATTTATGTGGGCGATGCATTTATTAATGTATTTGCATCTTATGTATTGAATGAAGTAAAAAGAGAAGAAGAGTCAGACCTATATATGGAAAAAGAAAAAGAAAATGCTCTTATGATTAGGGCAGAATGTCTATACACTAGAATTAATGAAAGAGAGGGTAAGTTTTTCTAATACTAATATTCCATCGAGATGGATCATGTCTAGATAGATTGAAGTGAAAAACCATTACCTTGATATTATTGAAAGATTAAAATAAAGAAGTTACATCTCTTATAAGAACAAATGGCTCCAACTCTCACCTTCATTGAGATTGAAAGAACCTTACTCCCCATTCAATCTAAGAGAAGTTGTCCATAGAACTCATGAATATATTAAAGCAGTCAGAAGGAAAAGATTGAATTGGCTTGGACTTCAGTTTCATCTTCATCTATCATGGTTTCTTATTGTTGGTCTTGAAGTAAATAATCCACTTAATAAGAGAAAAAAAAGAGAAGATGGTTCAAGATAGAAAATAGAAGAGGGTTTTATGGATCTTCTAGTAAGGGTTGTCAATAACCCTATGATTAGATAGTTTTTTGCCTTCATCAACAATCAATTAGGTACTTGAGGATGAGAAAAAAGGTTAAGTCTATGGGTGTTATGAGGCCTAAAATTACCATATATTTTGCCTCATCTTTTCAATAATTTGTCTTGTATTTGAAAGCCAATATCGTCTGACTCTTTAATATAATGAAGTTTTATTAATGAATCAATAATGTTTTAATGGATAATATATTTATGGTTTCTAGTATGTTCTTCTTATTATAAGTTGTACCATTTTAAAATGTCATGATAATCATTACTTGAGGTTGTCAAAGAACCAAGCTGTAGGTTTTCCATTAGCCCATAGCCACTAGATAGACATCTACAACATGCCCATAGCCACTAGATGAATGTCTGTAGGATGCCCATAGACATAGGTTGGAAACCTACAAGTTGGTCATAGCCACTGGATGAGTATCTATGACAAGCCTATATCTAAATATGATGAATGACTATATAAGGGCTAAGCCTATAACATCTTTCTTGATATGATTTAAAGGTGAACCAATGACTTGCAGCCACATGGAGGTAGCTGTAGTAACTACTAGGTAGTTATTCAATTAATGGACAAAAATAGAAGTAGTTTTGATATATCTATCTTATCTTATGAGACGTTTTTATGTATTCTATAATTTGTTTTGAAAGTTGTTAGTTTTAGAAGTTAGTTAGCTGCTAATAAAGGAATAAGTAATAGAGAAGTGTAATAGAGGAAGTTGTAGTGAAACTAATTTGTTTCTCTCCTAGAATAGATTAAGTATTGTTGTAATTAATGTACCTATTATATTATATAAATAACAAAGGTTTACATTATAGAGAGGAAGTGAATTATTGAAGAAGCAAGGAGAAAAGTATTGTAACTAGATTTTTGATTTTAATCAAAGACCTGTAGCAAACTTTATTTGCTAAAATTATTCATATGGATGGTTTAATTTCTTAAATTTCATAATATTTATCTATGATGGATCCAAACTCAATTATAAATGAGGAATGGAAACCTCAGAATGAGTTTTGGTGAAGATTAGAGTCCTCACAATATTTTCATTTATTATATTTACACTATATTTGTGTGTGTGATTAAGTTTGATGTTATTTAATATATGGATTAAAGTGTGATTTTTTTAATGTCTGAAGAAGTTTATATTCTTTATTTCACTATCTATAGTTGAACTAAGTAGCCTTCAATTGGTTGTCTAGTGGCATATACTTTTCTTGCATCTTGAAAATATACATACCCTTAATTTGACATTTAATGTGACAATTTGAAATTTGATGTTAAGTTAGACATTAGAACTACCCAATAAAGGATACTAATACCCATTAAGGATGGAAGGGAATTTCATTAGACAATGTGGATTTCCCCATCCTTTAGCAATGATAACATTACCAAATATATCTTTTCAAATTTTTTGAAGTGAAGGCTAGTAGTATCTAGCCCAAGGATCTTGTCGACAATATTTTTTTATGAATAATGTCCTCCTCCTAGTTCATTTTGGAAAGTGATTAGGATGTCATAAATTTCATCTTTTCTTACACATCTACAAAGTACCATATTATTTCCACATTTAATAAAAACACCATTAATCCATTTATAATTAGCACTATTTCTAATTAAACATATAATTTATTTATGAGTAAAATCATAAATAATTTTTCTTATGGCTAAATATGTGGACATATTAGTAAACCATCATGTACATGAGAAAATAGTGTACAACTCCTTATCTACAACATTGTCCTCTAATAGCTCATATTCACCTAAAAAATTTAACCTTGACAAATATTAGAAAACTACATTATGCTTTCCTAACTTATCAATGATTGTTATATCAAATTCTTTCAAGAGTAGTAATCATCTAATGATCCTATCTCCTACCACTAGTTTGCTCATTAGATACATTATAACTAAATGATATGTACAAGCAAATATTTTATATCCAATGATGTAATGATGGAAACTTTACATGTTATAGATAACATATAGGAACTCCTTTTAAGCAATGTTGTAGTTCTTTTTAGTAGATTTAAATTTTTGTTAATGTAAAAAATGTCATACATATTATGTTATTCATATTTATACCCAAGGACTAACTCCATAACATTATTATAATCATTTATATTTATGTGGAAAGGTTAATCCCAATTAGGACCTCTTGATATTGGAGCAAAAATCAAATTTTATTTTAATAATTCAAAATCTTTTTGACACTTTTTAATCCACATAAATTCACTATCCTTAGTGAGCAAGGAAAATATAGGTGTAACTATCTTACTAAAATCTTATATAAAACCCCTATAGTATCATGTGTGTCTTAAAAACTTTTTATATAAGTTTGATTATTATGTGTAGGAAATTATGAGAACATTTTAATCTTTTTAGGGTCAACTTGGATTCCTTGAGCTGAGATGTGATGACCTAAGACTATTCCTTGATCAACCACCATTAGAAATTTATCATGGCTTAGGGATAATTAATGTTATTTACAGTAGTTTAACAATTTATCTATATTGTTCAAGGCTTCATCAAAGTAATCACCATGCACTATAAATTCATCCATGTACACTTCAACACACTCATTTGTAATATTGGTAAATATAGTTGAGACTACTCTTTGAAAAGTAGTTGGTGCATTACATAGGCCAAAGAGTAAAAATCTATATGAAAATTTTCCCAAAAAACATGTAAATGTTGTTTTGTCTTGGTCTTCTTGATCTTCCCTTATCTAATCATATCCATTGAACCTATCCAAAAAGAAAAAGAATTTCTTCCAAGCTAAGTTATATAAGACTTGGTATATGAAAGGCAAAGAGAAGTAGTCATTCATGGTGGTTTTGTTGGTTTACCTATAATATATACATATCTACCATTTTTTATGTTTATTTGGTACTATTACAAGTGGTGAAACCCATTGACTATCTAAAATGGGATAAATGAATCCTGCTTGTAGTATTTTTTCTATTTTTGTTTTGACCATATCTCTTAGTGTTAGATTGATCATTCTCTTTAGTTATCTTGATAATTTGATAATTTCTATCTAAATTTGATGAGAACATACATTTTGGTGAATGAATTTCATATCACTATACTCTCAAGTAAAGGATCTTTTATGACTTTTTAGAATGTTGAAGACCTTAGTTTATTGTTCATTATCTAACCAATTTTTTATTTTTAACATTTTTCTCAGTTAGATTGTTAGTTTTTTTCCCTGGATAGATTAAATGAAATTTTGTATATTCATTCATGAGATAATTTAATGGGAAAGGATAAGTATATAACATGTGGAATGTATTTATGTATTTGAGAAAATATTCTCCTTCTAAAATCACACCTACTAAGGGATAATAGAAAGATGAAAGAATAGTTATTTGAATGTTGTGTGCCCAACTAAAATGATTTAATTTAGATGTGTGTGATCATAGTTTTCATCTTTAGATCCCTCAAGGTTGTTTTGGTAATCCTCCAAATATGGTCTAGTAACTTTTATCTTTAGACTAGGCATCACTAGAGCCAAACTAGGCATCTCTAGAGCCAAACTGAGCATCTCTAGAGATAGATAGGGCAACTCCAAATCCAAACTAACTACTTAATTGTAACATTTTAAATATTCTAAGTCATTCACATGTTTTTTAAATACTATCATGGACAAAGATTAAATACTATTATGATTTTTCTCTAGTTCATCTACCCATAAGTGATCCATACATATGGAGATAATTTTGAAGGTGGAAATAAAATAAATTTCTTTGATTTTAATCCATTAGAGATGGTCATATCTCTAGATATGTAATCTATGAGTTTTAAAACTATGGATAGACATGTTCTCCTTATCATCAATAGATAACCTAATTTTTTACTCTTTAGATGAAGTATCATGAAATCCACAAGGTATTCCTAAAATTCTACTATTATTGAGACATACTCTATAACTCCATCTAGTTTAGCAATGGATTGATTAGCCATTTATAAGACTATAATAGTTGGTTTTACTCCAATTATGGAGAGTGATTTCAATGTGTTTGATGTCATAATATTTATATCAGCTCTTAGTTCCACTAACACATTTGTTATTTCCTTCTTTCTTATATCTGTAGTGATAATTAGAATCCCAGTGTCTCCATATTTTGTACAAGTAGTTTTCTTGCTAAGAGATCAATAAGTTTTCCATCTACTTGTAGATTATTTGGGTATTTACTTATCTTACATAGGGTTTTAATGCAAAAACCTTTGATGGCTTTATTGATTTATAAAATGTCTCTTATTTATTATAGCAATGGTATCCCAATACTTAGTTTGCTTAGTTGTTAGACTAAGTCATTCACTTTTATTCAATGTTTCCTTAATTCTCTCAAGAAAAAGAATTGGTGGATTAGACAGAGTAGTTACCTAATTATTTTGAGTAAGAATTGGGTTTCCCAATCTATGGGCCACCATGTATTTGTATTCAAGAGAAAAACAATAGGTATATCTAAGTTATGATAATTTCTAGTTTTAAAAACATTTGTTACAAGGTTAATTTTATAAATACAAAGGATAATGTTAAATAATATAAAATTAATTTAGTTTTAAAATTTTTAAGTGGTTAATAATACAAAGTTTTGTGGCCATATCCAAATGAATAACATTTATGGTAGCTGTATTCTTAAAAAATCCACACAACTCAACATAAAAGGTTGTATTTTGTTCACATATTATAGTCAATGACCACATGGTTAGAAAACCACCAAAAGTTATGCCATCCCCCTCGTTATGTAATTAACACAACATAGTATGTGGTCCTATGGGCTACCACCACTTAACCTTATACCCTTACACTACACCAAGGGTATAATGACCTTCACATTGACTTGTATTTGTTTGAAACTATTTTATAATGGAATGTTTTTTTCCAAAATTCATATTTATTAAAATGACAAATTGGAAATTACCAAAAAAATTCATTAGACTCAAAAATTCATAAATTTAAATTAAAATTGATTTAAGATAATTTATACCTTGATAAATTAGAAAATAAATTGAGCAAATTTCAAAATCTTCATAAAGGAAATGAACCATATTTAGTGGTTGAAGCTTAAAGAATCATAATTTTCAAATGGTAACACATAAACATATTACTTAAATTTATATGGAATAATAAGAAAGCCTAATTTATAATAAAATTGATTTATGTAAAGTTAGGTAAGTTTAAAATTACATAAAAATTGTTTACATGCAATGGTCCTTCAATGGACTCAATGACAAATTGAAATGAAGCATAAAGACTCAATTTTATTTAATTGTCATTTAGAGACACATAATTAAATACAAAAAAATATATAATTTATATTATTCTTTTTAAAATTGAACATTTCATTTGAAAAAACTCCATTTTGATACATTTATTTTTCTCCTTTCTAATGATGTCTACAAATGGAAACCATACACTAGTTCACATCAATTACATCATAATTGAAATTTCACTTTTCTTGAAAACTTAACACTAAATAATTATAATATTATTTATGTAAAACAACCATTATAATTTATTTACATATTTATATAAAAGTTTGCACAATTTGATCTTCAATTGAACTTTAAGCTTCATCACATCATGGTTTAAGGTAGATAATTTAATAAAAGAGAGAGTTTTGGATGGTAACTAAGGATTGATAAGGAACCCTCATTAGGACACACATATTGGAGTCTAAAATTTCATCTAAAAAATAGTATTACATTCCTCAATATTAAAATAAAATTAAATAAAAACACAATATCAAATACCAACTAATAACAAGTCATCCATAAATTTACTTCTAATGCATAAATCACACTAAAGGAAAAGAATAATGTAGGGATGCATCCCTCTTGTTCTAACATATATTGAACATGGAAGAGCATACATACAATTGACCATACCAAATTACCATATAAAAGGGATTAGGAAAATTATATTTTTATCTTGTATCACTAACAAAAGAAAATTATAAACTTGATTCTAACATAAAAGGCCCACCGAAGGAGAATAAGAATGTGGGTATGTCTCCTTGTTGTTCTACCATTTCTTGGCCAAGGGAGAGAATATTCACAAATAACCATTCAAAACAATATGTATTATGTAATAGTAATTATGGTTCCACCAACCAATACCAATACATAAAGTATAACCACTTATAAGGGCATATGAATTAGGTTCTACCAACCACTATCACTATGTAAGAGTGCACAAAAAACATGTAAATTAAAAAAAAAAAAATAGTATCATAATTTTACTATTTTAATTAAATAAAAATGCATAAAAAATATTTAAAAATTTAAGAGGGATGTTACATTTCCAAGCCCAAATGGACATTAAAAATCACATGGTGGCCATTGGTGCAACCATAGAAAGACAAGAAAATAAAGAGGGTAATAAAAATGGCCTTACACCTCTTGAAAACCACTATCAAAGTAAGGGAGAAAGATAATTTTATCATAAACAAAAATTAAATCAATTTTGGAATAGAATCCTACCTTGTCTCCCCTTTTGGATCAACTCAAGAATGACATCTTCAATCCTTGGGCAATAGCTATCCTCCTCCTTTGAGTTATTCCTCTAAGCTCCCACTCTTTTATATATTTCTCTCCTCAAATTATAATTTTCCAAAACTTAAAAAAAAAAACCTTTCATGCAAGGATTTATTTCCTTGTATATACTAAACTCTCTCCTTTGAAATCTAATGGGAAAGTGACATGTGTATCTTCCCATCATTTGACTCAAGGTAAACAAGTTTCTATCATCTATAACTTTACTTAGAATCCCATATGGGCAAGTAATTAATTCCATACCTCATTAATGAAATCACTATCTCATACCATAAATGTGCACATTGTTTGCATCAAAATTCATCTTTGGTTCCTATAAATAATCTCTAACATGCCTAATTTTCTAAGGACATACACATTAACAAATGAATCTAAAAACAACTTTATTTCACCCTTAAAAGTTGGCTCTTACATTCTATTCAAGTTTTGGGACAAATGGATCCACTTAAGTGGATTAAAAAAAGACTTTATGAATGAACAACAACTAAAACAAAAATAATAAGGTCTAGAAAGAAAGGTGTAAATAGTATCCAAAGGGGTAAATAATTCTAAGAGTATGTTAAAGAAGTTCACAACTTCCAACTAGGTTTATATAATAAAAGGAGTGTTTTAGATCATGGAAGGGTCAACATACTCATGCTAATACTCTACAAATGATGTGATCATGCCTGACATAGTCCTAGTTCCCTCATTAGCCTCCCCATTCACCTACATAACATTAAACAAATAAAATCCCCTACCCTAGATAGTTAAAGCTACAAAATTTAACAATACAAGTGATCACAATCCACAACATGCACATAACATATCTAATAAATTACATTTAAATGGTAATAAACTCATACCAATCATTTAAATATGTGCATAATCAAATATGTTCATAATAATAATATCTATAGTAGTATGGAAGTAATCCACATCATAATGGATAATGAAAATGGCATAAGTAAACTAAAATCATAATGAATAAAAAATTGT
This sequence comes from Torreya grandis, assembly GCA_037957365.1. Taxonomy (NCBI): domain Eukaryota; kingdom Viridiplantae; phylum Streptophyta; class Pinopsida; order Cupressales; family Taxaceae; genus Torreya; species Torreya grandis. The sequence continues at coordinate 545,860 of JARHVA010002681.1, forward strand.
TTAATCTAAACATATATTATTATTACATAATAAATCAATAGCATCACATAATATATAAAACATTTATCTTAGAAATAAGGGACCAATTACATCTCATGTCTCAATAATACATAAAACATATATCAATAGAATGTGTGTACGACACACATTGTTTAAAAGTAAACATTTTAAAAATAAAGGTCTCATAAGTATCCATATAACTTAAACTCTAAGATGAAGCTTAAGGTCAAGGAAAATATTTATTGGATGGTTGAGGTAAGAATCATCTATCTAGTGGATAAATCTAATTAGGTAATATTAATGGTGGTTTAGATAAATAATACTAGGGAGATAGAGGTGTGTGGTGACATTGGCTATTGAGCAATGAATGAGTGAAAATTTTATTTATAATGTCATTAATATATGAAGTTACACAATTTTTTTCAAGCCATGAGCTATACTCCTCCTAAGATGGTTTCAATAGGTATTATTAGATCTTAATGGAAAAGGAAAACCAATAAAAAATATCATTCATAACAAATTAGGGGTCCTTTGCTTACAAAATTATGCAATTTATATTAGAAAATGCACCAGAAGTATTGTCCAAATTGGTGGTGACTTATTTCAAGGATTTCATCAATGATTTTATAGAAGTGTATTTGGAAGATTGGGTATATTTTTTTTTTTCAATGATCATTTTTCAAAGTTACAACTAATATTTGAAAACTATATAAATTTGAGAATCACACTCAATTTGAATAAGTGCTTATTATTACACTTGGTTGACCTACTATTAGGGCACATGGCTTGAAATGATGGAATTACTATGGATCATTTCAAAATTTTAGTCATCATTAGGCTTAAAATTCCAACTAATCCTTCACAAATGTAGTCTTTCTAGGTAATATAGGTTTTACCACAAGTTCCTTAATGGATATGTAGATATCATAGCTCCAATGTAAAAAATATTACATAAAGATAATAAGTTTGAGTAGACAAAATAATGACAAGATATGTTTACATATTTGAATCAACAATTGCTCATAGCTCTAATTTTGGCCTTCCTCTATTGAAACAAGACATTCCATATACATGTAGATGTTTTAAGGACTACGATCAATGTCATGTTAACATAACTAAGTGAGTGATATTTAAACCACCATATACATTTTACAAATTTTAAGTTATCAATTATAGATAATCACACAAAAATGGAAATGGAAGCCTTTGATATGGTGTTCATAGTTCAAAAACTCATATCCCTATTTCTTGGAAACTCAATTTTAGTTCTTTATAGACCATCAAGATTTGAAATATTTGGTAAATAATTCTAAACACTCATGTTTGGTATTAGATGCTTCATAATGTCAGTTTTGACTAAGTCTTGATATACATGTCTTTCACACACAAAATTAACTCTTTATCATATATTATCCTATTCATTCTCTTATTTTTTGGACCACCTTCTTAAATTTCCCTTATTGATTGAATAACTTATTATCTTACTCATATTATCTCCTAATCTTACATCATTGTTTTCACATGCCTTTTAATAGATATTTTCCCTATTCAAATCATCCATATGGGTTTCACTATACATTTTACATGGTAAATCTAATGTAAATTACTATAGACACATTAAATTAATAAGTAAGTGATTGATAATTTTTAACCTTGACATCCTTACCTCATTTGGCCTATTTTCCATTTTGATAAATTATAATCTCTACATGGACATACACTAAGCTGAAAATTACTTGAAAATACTTAGAACATCTTTTATACATCTTAATTTTACTTATAATAACCTATCATATTTTTTTTGGCAATCTATGTCCTTCTAAGATAGGATCACACCATGTCAGACAAGTCCACACTGGGGCCTTGTCCACTAGTGTGGCTTTGTCCCCATGCTCCAATAGTATTTTTTTTAATTTGATATGTTTCACTTAAATATTAATGCATTTTTAACAAGGTCAAATATAATATATCTTTTAAATATTACCTTATATAAGCACATTAAGGCTTTTACAAAAACAATTAGCAATCACTTGGAAATTCTACTGCACATCAAGCAAAAGAGCATTATTTCTCCCAATTCTAATTTTGATACATTATAAAAGTCATAGGCCAATTTTGAATATATTTTATTATATTTAAAGGGCACTTATTATCAACTAATTAATTTAATCTATGTGGTTGTATTCATATATATATATATATATATATATATATAATTTACAAACTCACTTTTGGAGGGAAAACTACATTTTCTTGAGGCCCATTTGGGCTATGTAATAAACATTTAAATTACACAGGGTTTTTTGAGCATACCTTGGCTATTCTCATAACCCTATTCACCCATTTTGGTATTTGATATCTATTTTTTTATTATACAAGATATATGGTTTGTGTTTTCTAAGTCTTCTATTTATAGAATCAAGAGATCAGATTTAGTAAATCTTCACAGGCTGTCACATAGACCCAAATAAAAAAATAAAGAATACAGTCAACCAAGATGCTACCACATTCAATAGATAAGGCTATAGTTTCTCCCTCTTCTCCTTTTGTGGACTTTTCATAATTTAAATTAAATTCTTATTTTTGATCACAACACATTTTTTAGGTCTTTTCAACTAGTTTTCAGCCATAGTCATCCTAAAAAATTAGCATAATACATGTTTTAATAATGTTTGCATATCTATAGGCTTATTTACTATTTTTAGATAATTTATAATTCAGTAAATTTTGTATTCTAATTTCATATTTGAATATTTATTGTATATAAATTTTAATATTTTAGATCTATTAGTTTAATTCATTTAAATTTAAAATAGACTAAACATTCTAGTGAACCCACTATTCTTAGAACATTGATTGTTGTTTTATTTATTTATGTCTTAAGATTTCACTCAAATTTATATAAATTCATAACACTAAAATAAAATGACATTTATCTTTGAATTAAATCCAACACACAATGCTTCAATTTTATTTGACCTTGGATTAAATCTGACACTAAAGAAATTATCTTATCACTTTGGATATATCTAACATAAAATATATTTCTTTTGACCTCAAGTTGAATTTTTTTGATATCTATATACAAAAATCTATCAATTTTATTTTCTATTTAATTTCTATTTTCTTTTGTTTATTTTTATAAACTACATTATGTCAATTTTAAAATACTTAGTGACTATCATGAAGAGATACACAATGATATATTCTAAATAAATGATGGTGTGAGGGGTTTCACCTAATACCATAGCCATTTTACAACATTAAACATGGATATTAGTTTCCACATACCTCATGGTATATAAAAATGAATAGGATCCCTTGTTTATACAATATGAAGCCTCTTTTATCCATTTAATTTGTGGTGAACTTTAGAAGAGTGTATCATCTAGGGAATTTACTCTTACCAAACTATCATAAATGGGGTTAGTGGTTTACATGCATGGTTTACCTTTATATTTAGTTTTTTAAAACATTGGTCTAATATTAATTAATAAGAAATCAAGTATATTTTAGATCCCACATAATCATTCAAACCCTTTCTTAGATCATCCTTATACCTTTACTTTTTGCTTATATTGTATTCATAATCATTAAATTTACATGATTAATATTTTATTGTATGCCTCTAAGGTGTAGTGATATACTAAGTGGCATTCCTTTTTCATATATTTAACTTCCTTTGGTTTCTTTTGCAATGGAAAATCATGGTGTTTTTTGTCAAAATAATAATGTGATTTCTATAATTTCATGGTATCTTATAAATGAAGTTCACATTGAAACTAAAAACTAAATTAATGAAGAGGAATATGATGTACATAATTATCATGAGACTCATACTAATCCATGTGGTCTTAATGGAGTTTATCAAAATCAAGTGTAAGAATTATCTAATATTTTAAAACATATTCAAGAGAAATCCTATGAGGTGAATAAGATCATTAGTCTAATTTTAGCATAAAAATATGAGCATCAAGCTAAAATATCCACATCTATATGAGAAGAGATGATTTTTTTGGTTTTCAAAACCCCTACTTCTATTGTTGATACTTCCACCATTGCATCCATTCATATGTCTACACCTTTAGCCACTTTTATAGCACCTTATTTTAGTTTGGGAACATCATTTTTCTCCAAAATGTATCTATGCCTATGCCTAATCATGATACTTACACTCCTAAAAATTATAATCTTTAACATGTACTTCTTGCCTTACAAGCTAAGTTATATCACATTGATCATATTATCTCTCATGCTAGCCCCTCTGTGGACTCATGATCTTTGTTACATATCCCTTCGGCACCTAAAACTAAATATTATCCATTACCATTTTTTTTGTGGCTCTTAATCTTCTTTTATATGAAGGAAAATGTGATTATGATTAGCGTTTGTGTACATTCCATGAATGTTGTCTAGACTATGTAGATAATGACAAATAATTGACAAATCTCTCTCCAAGAAGACCTTAATAATATGATATTATATCATTTTATGATCTTCCTCTTTAATCAGTAAAGGATTTTAATCCTTTTGAATATAATTTATCAACACATTTTTTTATCAACATTGGTGAAAATATTTCTATGCTCAAATTAAAAAGATCAAACAAAGGTGTAATGAAATAATTAGTATGTTCTAATATAAAGGACTATGCTAGAAAAAATGATAAAACAAATGGATAATAATTAGCTCTAATATATGTTGACTAAATTTTTTTATATCATATTCAAGATTCAATTATGTTTGATAGGTTCACATATTTCAATGAACTATGTCATAAATTCAAATATTGTGACGTCAATTTTCTCATTTTGAGTATGCTTAAATATACTTTAATTGCTCTTAGTTAAAATGTAAAATTTCAAAGATAAATTATAAGATCAACCCAAATGAATGAAATAATGAATCTAATATTAAATTTATTTTTATTTCACAACAAACACAAATGTTTCAATTATAAGCTCTACCAAGGAGAAAATTCTTGAGGTTACCTTCACCTCCTCATGTGTTATTGTAAAATATTATTGTATGTAATTTCGTCACTCTTCCTCCACCAACCAAAGTGGATATGTATTGACCACAGTATAAAAATTTGGATGAAAATACATATCATGACTAATATAGATGTATTGGGCATTCTAAAAATATATGTTTCAATCTTAAGAATAGTATTCAAGATCTCATTAATGATATTGGAAAACTTATTACTGAGGCTAAGCCACTATAAAATGAAAATTCAAAGATAAAAATATAAAAATATAATTTTCCAAATAATTAATCAAATAAAAAAGATAATTATAGAATACATTATGTATTTTATATTCATCCTCCTCCTTTTACATATGCCCATACACTTGATATCATCATTGGTATACTTACAAGTAAATAAACATCATGTTATATGATCACATTTGATGATAGTGAAGTTGTTGGTGATAATTCAAAAATAGATGTACTCTTTATTTGAGCATATGTTGACAATAAGTCCATACATATTATTATGCTAGATAATGGATCAAGAAAAAATGTGTGCACTATAAAACTCATATACTCTCTAGTAATATGAAAAATTATTTATATGATACTTTTATAGCTATCAATTCATTTTATGGTCATATACATGACACTCTTGATCATATAGTTCTACCTTTATAAGTGGTTCCTATCATAGTTACCACTCCATTCTTAATTATACCCAGCATAGGGGTCTTTAATATGCTCTTAGGACTCCCTTGGATACAAAATATTAGAGCAGTACCTTCTATAGTGTATAAATGTATCAAATATTTTGTTATTTGATTAGGTAAAAGACTTGGTTTTATAGGGACAAGGAACCAAAGTATAAGCAAAGTAAGATAAATTATAAAAAGCTCCATGGGATGAGAGACAAAAACTAGAGTATTGAAACAATAAGATTACTATCGTAGTAGAGGATAAAAATGCATAAATTAAAAAAAATACTCTGAGAAGGAGGAAATTTCCATGAGTACCTTAATAGCCTCAGTCTCCTACACTTGCTGAATCATTTTGTTCTTGGTGATTCTAGCCCTGGTTATATTGATGGGACCTTCAACATCCTCCTTTGGCATTATCATTCTGGGTTTCTTCCATGAAATTTCCTTCTCTAGTGTCTTATAAGAGAGGGATTTTAGGGGGATATTTGGGGAAAGAATATTTTCCACCTCAGTTCCCTACTTCTAGGGTGTGTCTTCAAATTAGATAATTATGAAAAGGATTGAATCATTTTAGAGGCCTCCTTATTAATGGAATTCCACTCCTAAATCAATCCTATCAAGCCCATCCCTACCTCATGTAATTTATTATTGAACCCTTTCAACTATTTCTTGTTTATTATTATAACCTCCAATAGGGGGTCCTTACCCTTACCCACCTCTTCTTTAAAGTTAACTTCTTCTAGCACAAGGGTTTTTGGCTTGATAATAATGAGTTTTAGGGGGAGATCCTCAGTAGAGCTCTTAGATATGGAGATTATGGGGAAAGGCTAGGCAATGGGTGGTGGGAGTCTAAGGTAAGGTCTTTCTTAGGGGATTCCTCCTTTTCAAAATACCCTCTTAATGGGACTTATTTACTATGAAGGGTATCACCATGTTTCATCAGTAAGATAATGAGGCCTTGGTAAATAATAGTGTTATCTTTATTAATTTGGAAGGCAAGTTTTGTACACTCTAGGGATTTAAGTAGGAAATAAATTAAGCTAATTTTGAAACCTTGGAAGTGATTTTTAAAAAGGAAATGATGCAAAATATGAGAGTATACTTACCTTCTAGGGTGATATACTTCATAATCTATAAACATACTTATGGCCAGTATCATGGAAGGTCCATGCATAGTAAACCCTTTTATCAGTTTTGAGGTCTCATTGGTTCTAAATAACCTATGCATAAGTGCCAACTTCTTTGACTGGTATTTGAAGGCTTTTACCCCTTCATAGGACATTCCCATGACTTTTCCTATCAAATCATTAGTTACAGAAATTCTTATCCCTCTTATTTCCACTATTCTCTTGTACCATACCACCACTAATTCTTTTGAGATATCTAAATCTTAGCCCATGACCCTCAATATTAATTCAATAAGACCCCCTCTATGTAGTTTATTCCATACCTTTTTAATGCTCTAGACCTTTGAAAATGATGTTAGCTCCAATCTATCCCTGTCACCCCCAATGTTGTTCTTGATTGTGGATTAAAAGATTAAGAGGAGATTAGAATTCACCATGCCTTGATAGTAATTAGAACCAATGGATTTAAAATAAATTTAAGTTTAAGTTTTCCCCCACCTTTTTTTATTAACTATCCACATGGTGACATGATGGTAGAATATAATTTTTTAGTTCCCTAGCTTCAGTTGTAATATCTCTGCATGTGACTACCACATCAACATCCTATATAATAATGGATTCATTTTGAATTGATATCATGATGTGTCTTGAATAGGTCTCAAATATATTCATGATACTCTAATTGTCAAAATTCCAATAATCCAATATGAATATCCTTTAAAACCAATTATGTTTACTTTTCTTATAGAATTGTTACTTGACATAATCATTGAGCAACATGGTAATGAAATAGTCTACAAAAATATTCAAGAGCATGATCTACATATTACAAAATCATTTTATCCATCTATTTTTTGGTATGAGAATATTAAAAAATCAAATTCTCCATCTAATTATGATCATGATAAAGTTAAACATGAGAAAATAGAGTTAGTTCAAAAAATCTTGGTGGATTATCCTAAATAGAAAGTGGCACATAAAAAAAGGATTCATATCCAAAGGAACCACGAGTTATTCAGAGAGATTCCCCACATGTACATAATTACATCTTCTCATAGTTCACATGAGGATATAGTTTTGAATAAGAATATAAATAGTGATTCATAGGGTTATAATACAACATATGACACTTATTCATAATTAGAGGTGTATATAGTTGGAATTTATTCTTCACAAGAAATCATGCCTCCATATAATGAATTGGGTATACATATATACACTCTCTTGATGAGATCCTTGGTTGGATAAAACCTTCTATTTCTTCTCACTATACTAATTGAGTTAAGTCTCATGATTATTCATCTACATATTTTCTTTTTTCATGCATTTTTTATTTTCTAACTTTATTAATTATTTTATTTATTATCCAAACATTGTTATATAAATTGACTTTTGTAACTTACCCTCTTTATTTTCCAAACCGATTAGAACAATTCAAAAATTATCTTACAAAATCTTTTAAAGTTCATTCTCACTTAATTTTACATCCTTATCATGTTATATCTTTGTTTGTAATTACATGATCACATTTATCTCTTTCCCATTGAGGAGAATGTACATAATTATCTATCTTAATAGTTTGTGTTACATTTTTATGACTCATTTACACACATTGGGGCCATCTTACTTGCTTTTCTTATTTTCAAACTACAACATGTTGTTGATGATTATTTGAATCTATCATGTTTCCACTATTTTCAAGTAAATTATTCATCACACCTTTTCAATTTTCAAAAATACAAAAGAAATTATATTTCAAAAAAAAAAAAAATCAAAATCAAGACCTAAAAATCATTTTCAAGTATTGTTAACTTACTTCCTTACATGTATTATTTATTCTATGTTAGATATATATCATAAGTCAGTTTTACAATACACATTGATTTACATGAGGTATTTTAGTGTGACACAGGACATACATTCACATGGTTATTTTATGTTGGGCTTCCTTTATTATCCAAAATTCTTTCTATATTGGGGGCATATCTTCATTCTTCATGAATAATTCATTAGGTTATAACAATTCAAAAAGTTATATCTATCCAAAACCTTTCTACCATGTTGAGATACATATCATACAAATGCTTTAGTAATCACTCATGATATACATGTGTTACATACATATTCTACTTGCTAATAATGGCATTAATAAATATGGTGGATGTAACTTAGTCTCATTTTTCTTATGATTCCTTATTTCTTACTTTATTACATGATATACTAGGACTTATTTGCTTATTGTGTGTGTCCCTTGCAATTTTATGACATGATTATGTCATTTGTGTATGGCCCTTTGCCTTTTGTGTTTATGTTACATTCACATGTCCCTTGTATGTGCCTTTTAAGACTTGTGTGTGACATGAAAATTATGTGATATTGTATTATAATGATTGTATGTTCATTTATTTTTAATATGGTTCCATGATAAATATTAAACATTACTCCTACACTCTTATCTTGGTGCCTTGATATGTACAATGTACATGACGCTTAAACTATTCAATGATATATCTATTTAACACATGAAATTTCAATGTTATATATAAATACTATGATGAAATACATTAAAAATGTCAAATACTAATACATTATTATATATTTCACATATAATTTAGTTTTAGGATACATCTCTTATCTCAAAATTGTGCATCATAATGGGCTTATCTTGAGAAGTCAGGTCCTCATGAACAAATTTTAGATTTTTAGCACTACACAATTTTCAAAATTACAACATGATTCATAATTTTTATTTTATGATGGCATGTGATATGCATGTGCAGTCATTTATGTAGTTACTTTAATACATATTCATATACGTTTGACACAAATACATGGGCATGTGCAGAGAAATTATAATTACAAGTTATAGATTTTATAAATATTTACATATGGAAAGTTTAAAAATAGTTTTAAAGATAAAATTGAGTTCAATATCAATACAAGTACAATACATAGGGAATGATATTCATTCATGTTCAATTTACTACATGGTAATTTAAAATTTCTCAATTTCAAAAGTTCAAAGTTTCAAAGTTGTATAATTTAAAATAGAGTCTAAATTTGTCTATAATAATGTGATTCATATTCATGTTTCAAGTGAACCACATTATAGTATAGTGACACTCAAAATCATGGTTTCACTTTTTATATATAGTGAGCCACATCTTGTTACTCCACTCTTTCAATTATTTTATAAAGTACTCTACATAGTCAAATGAGAGTTAGAGTATATAATATTTCAAACTCAAGGGAATTCATAGGTTTTCAAATTAAGACTTGATCACTTTCAATTTTCCACATGTTCAACATTTCTCCAAATGTCTTGAAATGGGGGAAAACACTTCTCCACTTTCAAGTAATAGGGCAATTATATTTCATAATTTTCAAGTGTATACTTTCCTTACTATCTTTTCAAATTTAAAATTTCATGTTTTATATTTTCAAATTCCAAAAATGATAAATAACTACATTTCATGGCTTTGTTATAAGCTTCACATTAAGACATCTTACATGATAAAATTTTGCATCAAAATATAAAGTGTGTATACATTTAGGTTTGCATCTACTTCAATCTAGTAATTTCACTTAATTACATCACTACAATAAAGTGGGGAAAAATTTAGACACACAAAATTAGTCATTAAGTGTTTAATAATGTTTAACCTTGTCATCATCACCTCACTTGGCCTTTTTTCCATTCTAACAACTAATAATATCTAATATAGAATACAATAATCTAAAAATTCTTTTTTAAATACTAAAAACATATTGTATGCATACCTATTTTCATTATAAGTTCATGTTATACCTTTTATATTAGTCTTTGTCCTTCTCAAATTAAAATTCACTAGGTTCAATAGGCTCTCATTGTGGGTTTGTCCTTTAGTGTGGAAATATCCCCTATGATTTAATGGTAAATTTTAAACTTCAATACATTTTAATTAACCCATTGTATTTATTTAGTAAGGTCAGTTAGTGGAAATATTCAAAATATTCCCATATATAAGCACATCAAAGTTTCTCCAAAAACCTCTAGCAATCATTTGGTAGTAATATTACACACAAAGAAAAAGAGAATTATTTATCCTAATTATAATTATGAAACATTCTAAAAGTGATAGGTTAAGTTTGAAAATATTTTATTCTAGGTCAAGGGAACTTATTAAACAAAAAAAAATCAATCATCTAGTTGCATCCATATATATATAAGGTGAAATTCACACACTCCAACTAGGAAGGAGAAATACATTGGTCGAAGAGCCATTTGGGATTTGAGGTAGAAATCAAATTATGAAAGGTTTTATAAGGGTATATCATATATTGACCTAACCCTATTGCCCCATTTTTTTCATTTGATCTTTATTATTTTTATTGTGTAAGAGCTAGGTTTTGTGTTATATAGGTCTTCCACATGTAAAATCAAGACATGATTAATCATTAAATCATCAAAGGTATCCACATAACCCCTAGATTAAATAAACTAGACATACAATCAATAATGACATGGACATAGTCAATAAATAAGGCCACAATGCAGCCCTTTCCACCTTTTATGGTTTTTTCCTAGCACAATTTATATTCTTATTTTTGGGCACAACATAGATTACAGATATTTTCATCTAGTTTTTATCATAATTATTATAATCTTGTTTTATGAAAGAGTATACACATCTATAGGCTTATTTTAAAAAAATTGCTAATTTCTAATTCTATTAAAAATTATTCTACTTTCAAACATGTAAAGTTATTTTATATAAATTTGAATAGTTTAGATCTATAAGTTAGATTCAATTTAATTAAAAATATATTAAATAATTACCCAAAGACTTAGTTATGTATAAAAATCTATATTAATCCTATTCTTATTTAGAAAATATATAACAATCATATATTTACCATTAGAAAACATTTTAATTAATATGAACTACCCTAAATCTTATACATCTAAAACCCCTCAAAATAAAAGTCCCTAATATAATTTAAAATATCATTACAATGTCAAAATCATAGCTTGTTAAGTGTTGAAATACATACATAGGATTACAAAACATGCTAGTGTTATAATTATTGAACATAGCCAAATAGGTAGGAAAAGTACATGCATTTCACTTGGTGAAGGGTGGTTTTTATCAGCTTAAACCATCTTATCCAAACCCTTATGAGTTCACATCTATCTCAAGCATGCAAGTTACAATTTTTAGGAAAATAAAAATAAAATAGAGTTGGTCACACAATTCCTAAGAAATATAAATATAATTAATCTATTTAAAAGATCAAAAATAGTGATCCCAGCTATCATAGTTTTCATATGTATCTTAGATGAATCTAGTAAAAAATAGTCGGATATGGTCATCACAATGTCCATCCAGTACAAGACTTGTCCTAACAAGTCTCACCTTTTTTTATTTGTCCAATTCAACAAAAATCCCCTACAAAACCATTCTAATGATTTTACACTACTATAAACTTTCACATATCCTAAATAGTTTAAGTACCTTATTTTATTTATCACTCATATATGTGTAGGCTATGATGACCAATATAATAATCATATTTTTATAGACTATGATACAAATAAGAGATAACATAGATCCTACATATATTTTGATGGTATATAAACAACACTTGGAATTGTTATAAACCTAGCAAAGGTAAATATAAAATTAATATCAAGGGTATAGGATTCCAAATCCCATGTTTAATATACAGGGTATGGTTCTAACTAAATCCCAAGATAAATCAATGAAGTAACAATGGTAACAAAGGGATATCAAGGATATAATAAGGAATTTACATGTAAAGAATGGATGGACAAAGATAACCTCGATCCAATATAAAAATAAGACTAAACTAATAATAATCAAATGTCACAATGGTGGATTATAAGTTTAGTCTATGCAGACTATGGACTTAATGGATGCCTAAAACCCCTATATTATACTGACTTATTTAGTATAATGGTAACTCAAACAATAATAAATATAGAAATAACAAAAGTGGAATTACCTATTAATTAAATAAATGAAATAGAATAAAGTCAAAATACTTACCTTTGGATTGACTTGTTATCACATCAAGCACCCGCTTGACTCTAGTGTCACTTTACAAGATATGTGGTAGGATGAAGACCTCAAACTACAAGGATGAATACCTAAATGTCCTTATTTGGGAACTCTAAAGACTATGGACTAAATCCTTTGTTCATCACCTCCTATTAATATTAAAAAATATTGAGTAATAATTAACTTCCAAGAATATTAATTTAACCTATAACTATAATTTTTACTACTTAGGGGTATAAATACAAGTGGAAGTAGAGCATATAAGTGTCATGTGTGAAGGGAATGATAAGTTTGATCTATATACATATGGATCCAAACCTAAAAATCACCTAAGACCCTATGTTTATTATATTTTCTAGGCCTATAAAACTAAATGGGATGTCATCCAACTCAAAACTATATTGGATAAGTTAATATAGTTAGGAAGGCAAGGACATACTCATAACTATATTATCTAGGACAATGCAGTGTAGGGATAAAAATATAGGAACTATAATATATCATCTAGGTTGATATATTATGAATATAGGGTAGATGTAATAACAATATGTAAAGAGGCAAATAAGGAAGATGTAAATATACTCAGAGAAGGTCAAACTAATAGTAATGAAGGTATGAATGAATAGTATGTAAACATCTCTCACAAACTACCAAATTCTAATCCTACCCATTTCATGGTGCACTCCTTAGTACATGCACTCATGAATATTTATGCACCAATGAGTAATTCAAGATAAATGTTTAGTAAATTGATAATGATGAAAAATATTATATGTATATGTATGCCCCACCCAAAGTTCATCATGTGTTACAATAATTTAATGCAAAATGGTGATTTGAGAAATATACATGGAAACACTAAATAATAGTAGTAAATTATATAAATAAGTAAATTAAGAATGAAATTAAAAATAAATATAAATATGGGCCTTCACTTTCCTTGGTGATTGTAAATATGGAATTTCATGTGATGTAGTTGATGGAAGCTATCAATCTAGAATCTCAATAGGCCAACCTAAGAAGTAAGATAAAATAAATTTGTTTAACAAATATTTATATTAGAAACACCAAATTCCTTACATTATCAAGATCTTAACACTAATTTTGGTTCATCAAAATAACCTATGAAAAAAGACATGATCAAAATATAAAATCTAGATGTAAATAGCAAGAAATTTTTAATTTTTAATTGGGTGAAATAAATAGGAAAAACATTAAATCATAAGTTCATTTTCTATTTTGGAAACCTAAAGCTTTTTATGACCATTTATAGTGTGATAAGAGATGATGAATAGAAGATGATAAGGTAAATGCATGGGAGGTCTTTAGGGATATGTTCTAAGACTCATGTAGGTAGATGATGCATTTATTATTTGATTATGATAGATATATTAAAATGGGTAGATTTAATAACTATATTCACCAAACAAAATCCATATAGTGAAAAAAATTCTCCAATAAGCATCAAAAAGTATAGAAATTTTTGATAGGCAATGGGTAAAAAACTATGTATAAAATTTAGGTGATGAAGAAATATCTATCTCCATATAATTATATCAAACCAAACTTATGTAGTTAGGTAGTGTAAAAATAAAACCCTAGATGATACCATAGGTATGGATAATGTATTTATGATTTAAAATTTTAATTTAGTAGATGATAAAATATAATAGTGAAAATAATATCCAATACCATGAAACTATGGTTGGTAACATAAAAGGAAGGCTATATGACCAATAACATTTGAGTTTAAATGATATAATACAAAACCAAATAACATGATCAATAGTGTATATTAGGTTGATTCCATAGGAAATGATTGCATGGTTGATACCATACAAATGTGGGCAATGTAGTAGGAAAACTAATACTTGGTCGGTGTAGTAGAATGTATGTGGTTGATGTAACAGCTTAGGATTGAAAGGGATGATACAATATTTTGAATTTTAATGTTTTTTATTATTATTATAATATTATTTATTTTTATTATTTTGAGAAATACATGACTTGGTATTGTTTTTTGAAATTTAAAAAAGGTAAAAATTATTATAGATGATCATATATGTGATATGGCCATCAAATCTACTAGCCATTCTTAAATATGTGGATAGAGCACATGTGAAAATTTTTGGGTTTTGAGAAATCATGGAGATGTGTTGGGATCCTCTAAGTGTATATATAGTGATGATGTTTATATAACCTTATAATATGATTATATTAATATTTAAGTTAAAGGTGGATGGGGACACATTCAAGGTAGCCATCACCTTGGAGTATATATAAGAAATATTAGAGTTTTTAATAAAGAGAAATAATATTATCCAAATCCCACCTGAGCCCATAAAAAAATATCAATAACTATCATAGCATTCCATTGAGTCTTCCTAATATGATTAATGAAATTTTATTGAGAAAATCTTTCATATTTATGCATCAAGAATTATATACATCTAGAAGGCATTTATCATCTTAGTTTTCATGTGTGTGTTGTGTCATAATTAGGATGGTATTGTTCCATTATATATTCTATCCTTGTGTTATTTAGAATTATATACTAACACAATGTATGATATATAAATTATAATTTGGGTGTATAAAGTACATATTTTCAGTTGCTTTCTTAGATGGGGATAGAAGACTATGGGTCCCATCATATTATACACATGTCAACTTTATGAAAGAAACCCTATGTATAAGATATCAAGACTAATGAATCATATCAAGGGATGGTTTCCTTGGGTGAGGATTTGGGAACAATATAATAGGGTTTAATATATCCATCTATATCAAGCATTAGAGACTATGAGGTAGGATTATATCTACATTATGATATACCCCATACAACTAGTAGTAGAGATTATTATGTATGATGATATTGTATGTATGTCATACTAGGTAGTATAGATTCATGGTGCAGATGACCATTCATGATATGGTGATAGGTGATGGATAATATAATGGGCCACTAAACATTGTGGTTTGAGCCTTAATCCTATACCCGAGTCTTGAAAAAATTCAAACATCCACACTCATTAACATCTCTAATAATCTAAGGGAATAAGGGCTCATTTTTAAGTCTTTAATGACTTTTTTGTGAAATGGAGGTTGTATAATGAGGTTACCAAGATACTATATAAGGGGGGTGTAAGGACATTTTGATTTTACATTACCCACAAAACATGGTGAGATTTAGATTACATTTTCATAAATTGGTTTTTTAATTTAAAAACTTTACCATTATTGAAAACTTTCATTGTAGTTATATGTATGGACAAGGATGACCTAAAATTATAGTCTTTATCTTAATGGACTAGAAATAAAATAAGTACAATCAAATGGAGCATGTGTATACTTGGAAAATCAGGTAAGCATCAATGAATTTTATAGATCTAGAAGAGGGTAAATTACAACTCAGGTATCAAGAGGAAAGGGTTCAAAATCCTAAGCCTATGACACAAATATGTATCTCTCACTATAATTCATTAAAAAGTAAATAGTTATAAAATATGGTTATAAATAGGGTACAAACTAAGGTAAAAAATGGACTATAATAGTTCTAAATGGATAAGTTATAATGGTCAACCAAATGGGGGTATATACAAGATAGTTGAGTTATGGTAAGTCTAATCAATCCTATGTTTATATGAGCTTATTTTGTATAGATAAATAGTAAATAAGGATACACACACATAAATCCACAATAAAATAAACAAATAAATATGTAATCAACTATAAAATTATAATAAAGAGTATATGGATATAAATACCTACCTTAGGGTAGAGCCATCAACACTTTAATTTCCCCTAGGCTTAATTGGAGCTTAGAAAGAGAATGTTATAAGTTGAATACCTTAAATATTTGTATGAAAGTATATATATCCTTATTTAGGAAATCATGATGAATCTTCATATTAAGTTTCAATGACAACACAAGATAATATCTCTAAGATAATATTTTAAACCACTGACTCTCTCAAATACTTCCTCAGGGTAGAAATGTGAGAAAAAATAGAGTGTATTAATTTGATATGATATTATTTGAGTAAATGTGACCCCTATATATATGGTTCCAATACCCAAAACCAACCCTAAAATATAAGATGAACATATAAACCAAAGTGATACCATCGTAATATATCAACTGGAATAGTACAATATCAACTAAGATGATGTAATACAAATGTCATAAAATAGACTCAAAATTGTATCAAGCTATCTGATACAATATGGGAAGGATAAATGCATGAAATAGATAATATCAACTAGGCCAATGTTTTAGGATATAATGAAGCTATATAATCTAGATATATATTATATGGAAGGGATATATGGATGGGAACATGGGGGAGGTAATACTTATATTAGTAATGGTGTAATCAAGTTAGAATTTCAATGTATCTCATAAAGCACATTGAGCCATCCCCACCCCATTCTTGGTAGACACTTTAAGGCATGCAATCATGGAGATTGATGCATCAACAAACCACTACAAGAAAAAACATCAGTAAATGATAAAGTAATAATTATAATGTGTATGCATATGTCCCACCCAAAGTTCATGACATGTCACAATAGTATAAACATAGAGACACAAAATAGTATAAAGGAAATGCTAAAATAATTGGAAGTAAATATATTCATAATTTTTCTTACCTTGTTAATTGTATATAATTTTGTGTATATCATACATTATGAAAGCACCAAATGAGAAAAATGAAAGGTTGACATAAAAAAAATAAAAATAAACATTGTTAACACCTAAAATTATCTATCTCATTAGAATTATAAGACTTCTTTAAATTCATGAAAATGATCTACAAAAATAAATCTATGGGAAAAAATGGAATTTCATGGTGAGTAGTTGAAAACCTCAAAATTTTAAATTTTTATTATTTTTAATACTAGTAAATAAATAGGTTTTAAAGGGTCACATCTTCATACTTATCACTCGGTCTTTGTCAACATCCAAAGTAAGATAATTCTCTATATAATTTGAGAGGAAGTGAGATTTAACTCTGTAGACTTTAGAGTAGCACCAAGCCAAAACTTCTTCTCCTCGCCTCCACTTGTAAGCTCATTCCCCTATTTATTATCTAACTTCTTAGGCATATACTTGAGAATTACATCCTACCCACATGAATATTTATCTAAGATCTCCAAATTCTCCTCTAGATATATTATATATTCCCCCTCCCTAGGTTTCTCAATATTTTTACCTATAATGGGTTGGTGTACCTTGAAAATAATATTTATTAGATCCTGATAAATAATTTACCCTAATAGTTTTGACTAAAAGTCTAATACATAATTTTCTAGTTACTTGAGTAAATAATAAGGCAAATTGACCAAGATCTACCCTTTTAAATGATTAAGTAGCATGAAATGATGATAATAAAGAAGTCTATATTTCCTCTCTATCATAACATATTTCATAGTTTTTAGGTATATCACAAGCCATGTGTATGGAAGATCCATCCTCAAATAACCATTCTTAGTCTTATGTGGTTTTCCATCAGACATGAAAAAACCTTTGACCAATTCATTTTTCATGTGTTTATCATTAAACACTTTAATGCCTCCAAAGGGCATACTTGTGACTTTTGATATTGATTCCTTAGTAATGTAGATTGATATCCCATATATCTTAATCTCCCATTCATTCTATGCCATCACAAACTCTTTAGAGATTATGGGGTCATACCCTACAATTATTTACATGTAAATTGTTAACTTTCCTCTCTATATAATTCACCATATAAATGCATTGTATTTAACCTCTACATAATAAATGGGTTCCATTCAGTCTATTTCACCTCCCATGGTGTCAATACCTTATCTCCTTACCCTCTACTCATTAAAAAAACTACAATATCTCCATAACCATACCAGTGGCTACTAAGTTGATGTTAATAGAGATAACCATGCAATTAATGACACCAAATTCCTCATGCTTCAAATTTACTCTCTATGTTTGGTAATGATTAAGTGTGTCTTCATTATTGAATAAATCAATGTGAACAAATTTGGACATTGAATATTTATAATGATTCAAAATCACCTCTTCTTGGGTTCTCAAGTCTTTTAATTCTTCATCTTTCAAAATTTTAATAATGTGATTAAAAATTTCTCCTAAATTGTTATAATTATTGAATCATAGACCAATTACCCCTAGGTTTTCCATGGCATCATAATTTTTTATTACTTCCCTATAAGTGTGGATGACCTCAACCCACTTAAAATTTCTCAAGAGGATTTTAGCATCAACAATCTCATTATATATGGTCCAACTAGGTTGGGATTTATTAGTTTATTAATTGATTATGTTCATCGAGTCCCCTTCAATTATGAGTTTGTCAATTTTTATTTTAAATTGTAATTGAATACCCTAGAGAGTCACTCTTTCTTCCATTATTTGATTATTTTGAGTTCCTATAGGACCCTCATAAGATACCATAACATCCCTTTCTCTATCCCTAATGACACCTACATCCTCCCCCCACTTTCCCAAGGTTTCCCTTGGTAGCATAATAAACAAAAAAATTTAAGGCTTAGACCGTTTTACATGACTTATGTCCATATTATTATGTTAATTGTATTTAAAAGTGTGAATGATTATAAAATTCTTGAGGATGATGGCATAAAATTCAAATTATAAAGGCTTACCTTTTTAATAAAATTCCTAATTTTCCTTGATATCTTCCATAACCCTTGAAGTCATGGAACTATATAAAATCCACTTAGCCTAAAGAGTGTGAGCGTTCCTATTCTTATAAATTCCCCATAAATCATGATGAATGGTTAAATTCCATACAAATTCAAGAGATAGCATATTCTAAGGGGTTTTACATTGTCTGATAAGATCTAAAAAGGAGTTTGGTTTCAACCACATAAGTTTTAACATATAAATAAGGTGATCCAAAAAAATTGAGGTTAAATGACAATCTAGGGATAAATACCTAACTAATTCCTCTTTACTTTCATAAAGAATGCACCCATTGGGGATGAGCAGTAATCTATAAACAAGGTTGTTGATATTTAGGATATTGTTTTGATATGCTAGCTAAAAGAAGAGATTAACCTTGTAAATAAGGTATTTGACCCAAGACTCATTATACTATGAAATTTCTCCCCAAGGTCTAAGTCCTACATGTAGCCATATTTGACCAAATATTCTCCACTATCTTCCACAATCTATATTAGCTTATATTCATTATGGGAGATGCTGGGGTGAGTTTGTTGAAGTTTCATGTTTGGATATATCAAGAATTGATAAATTATAAGTCACTATATCTAACTTTAATTCTTAACAGATAAGCCCTTCTACAATGGACATCTAGTAGACATTGGTTTTAGTCCTAAAATACTCCTTGAAGTTTTGGCTCACCTCATTATAGATATTTTTAAGTTATGGCATAGTAATAGAGATAAGGATCATCCCAAAAATTCACCCTTCTCCCATCCCAAACACTCCACATGTTACTTTTCCTTAGCATAAATCTACTTCTAAGTAAAGATTTTTAACAGGCAAATCCATTGATGTGACCCTCCTCTAATAATAGGCTATCTTATTCCCTTATTTTTATATATTTTGATCTAACTATATTGATGAATAAACAATCTTCATTCATCATGTTCCACCCTTATTTTGAATTTATATCATAATTCATCCTCTTTATTCTCTTGAGGCCATGATATCCCTTTCCCTTTGGCATGCATACTTTTTCCCAATCCATTAGAGGAAACATATTTTTTTCCTTGGTTCCCAACCAAAAAAACCTCTTACAAATTCACACCACTCTATCCATAAATTTTTGGGGTATGTTAAATATGGACATCATATTAATAGGACTGATTTGAAGGGATATTTTAACCAATTTAATTTTATTTGCTTGAGAGATTAAATTACCTTTCTAACCTACCAATTTGCTCTAAATTCTATCAATAATCAAATTTAAAAAATAGACAAACATTATTCTACTAGAAAAAGGAACACCTAAGTAATTTGAAGGAAAATTTTTAATCTCACCTTCCATAATTCTATAAATATTCTTTTGAATCCCTTCCATAGTTTTGATGAAGAAAAGGGAGTTTTTTGAGAAGTTGATATACTAACCTGACATCTCCATGTAGTCCAAGAAAATGGATTTGATAACCTTGGACTCACCCACTAAGGCTTATCCCATAATAAAAGTGTCATCTATGAACTACTAATGGGTGATTGGATCCATGGTAGGAACTATCTTGATCCATTTCACTTTTCCCTATATTATTACATTCCCTATACTTTTACCAAGAGCCTCAAAAATATTGATGAAAAAATGTGGTGAAAGGGGGTCCCATTGCCTCACCCCTCTTTCTACTAGAAATAATCCCTATAGGGCCATATTTTTTAGAATAAAAAACTTGATAGAATAAATGTAAGTTGTAATTAGCCCCTGAATTATATACTAGATCTTATTTTGTCAAGATCCTTATATAGGAAGTTCCATTACACCCTATCATACACCTTGTTTATGTCTATTCTCATAATTATACCTGATCTTAATGAGTTTTTCACAAAATGGATGGCTTCATGGACAATAATAATATTGTCTATGTTTGTCTACTTAAAATGAAAGATCTTTGTTATTGAGTAATAATATTATACAATAGTAGATAAATTCTCAAAACCAAACTTTTGGTGCATATTTTTTAGAATGTGTTACACAAGCTTATGGTTTTGAAATATTTAAAATGATTAGATCCATTTTTATTGGGATGAGAAATATAAAAGTGTTGTTTGAATATCTAAGTATATTTCATAATCTATAAATTTAACCACCATGGACACCACCTCTAACTGAATAAAATACCAGAAGTATTGTAAGAAGATGTGGAAAAAACCATCTAGACCTTGGAATTTTTATCCCTCCATAGATAAGACAACAAACTTAATCTCCTCTAAAGGAGGTTTATGTAAGGATTTATTTTCAAACTGTCTTATGACTTTGAGAAAGAGCCCTAAAACTACTTTTTATTTCCTTGGGTCTAGATTAGAACATATAAACACCAACTTTATGAAGTAGTTTATGATATATTCCTTTGAATTTATTTATCCCTTTCACACATTTGCATCCTATTCAACTAGATCATTAATTCATGTATCATTTATATTTATAGAAGTTGAGTGATGAAAATACTCAGTGTCCATGTTCCCTTCTTTAAACCATAAACATCTATATTTTGTCTCCAAAAAGTCTCCTATTTTGTATCCAAGTTGTGAAATTAATAAAAATTTCATTTTATTTTTTAATATTTTCCTCATTCAGCCCATTCTTCAAGATAGTCTCCTAAATATTCAAAAATTCCTCCTCTATGTTTTTCTTATGAGTAAAAATGTTACCAACACCTCTATGTTCCCTATTTTGATTTTTTATTTAATGTGTCTAAGATTAAAAGTTAGAATGAGAATATATGTCCCACATAAGCCTTATGTATACTATTATTTAATCCACATCTTTTCAAATATGAATGGTTGATTTCTAATTTTAATCATTCTTTCCCTAGTAAAACTAGTATGTTGTGATTAGACCCAATACGGGTGAGAGAGTTTAAGATAAAACTAACCTAAATATCTTAATTTAAAGATATTAAAAATATATCTATCTTGACCTGAATGTGTTTTTCCCTTAGCCTTATATTGAAAAAAGTGTAGGTGGTTTCTCATAACTCCACATCCACAAAGCTCATTAAGATTAGCCACGTTTTATGTATAATCCTATAAACCTCACTTTTTTACATAGGATATAGAGGGTTTATAAAATTACCTAATAAAATCCAATTACAAGTTTTAAAAATCTCCCTGAATACTTCTATATCTTTCTAAAGGTTATTCCTACCTAATCTTCATTTTGGAGCATAAATATTGGACAAAATCCATTCATCCACAATTAATTTTTCACTCAATAGAATGGATATGTGATTATTACTATTAATTAGGGCCTTCCTTTAAAAATCCTAGGAATTTCATTAGACAATCAATCTTCATAATTCCCCATTTGCACTGGATCCCACAAAATTAAATATTTTTAGATTCCCTCTCTAACTTTCTTTAGACATTTTTCAAACATTTTAGATTCATGTAATATCATTACTTTGGGTAACGGTATTTTCTTATATTTACCACTAATATTTTATTTCTATGTTTTTAATCCCTCTTACATTCCATGAGATAATATTAATTTTTTAACACTAGTGAAGTGTTTGCCTAGTTGAAGGTCCCCTACTTTCCCTTAGCAACCTCCCTTACCATTTTTTACTAGATTTATAACATGTCAACCTTCTTGTGGGCTTAGCCTTTTCCCATAACAAAATTTTATTCCTTTTTCTTGTACTTATCACTTATGTCCATTGATTTTCATCCTTTTTTGGTTCCTTACTCTTAATATAAGATCATTGACCATATTATTGGCTTTTAATTCTTCAAGTCATTTAATTTTCTAAAGATAAACAATCCCTCTTTATACTTCCTAGAGCTTGGGGTTCCACTTTCCATTTCAACCCAATCTCTGAGTCCTTTTCATATTTGGGTATGTCTTATCTAATTTGAATCCTTTATTAACTTCCAATTCTAGGACCTTATTTGGGCTTTCCATAGCTTGGGTTAATCCTTCTAGCATGATCTATGATAGTAGTTTCACATCTTCATTATTTTAATCTTGTATTGGCCTACTCACTTTATTTAAAATGATTATATATTCCTCCCAAAAAAATTATTCTTTACTCATTTTCCCCAAATATGCTATGGGATCCAAATGAACCCCTCCTTATGACTGATATTTGACTTCTTAGGTTCATGTGTGATTTTTGAACCACCTTGCTTCTCCTTCTCTTTTAAATTAATGAGTGGGATCTTGTGCATGTTTTAATCCTTACTATATTATTTATGTTCCTTAGCCTTGAATGAGAATTTTAATGGATTTTTGGCTTCCAAAATCATAGGTGGCACTTTATTTACCTAATTTGGACCTTCTTTCTTTCTCTATTGGGATTTTTTTGCTTGTTTGATTTGTCTACTTTTAGGATAGTATTGTGTGGCATGACTCAAGATATTACACTTATTACATATTTTTTAATCCCTCTCATATTTAATAATAACTTGTATCAAATCCCCATATTTTGATTTAATAAAAATGGAATATGGAAGGGGATTATCCATGAGTATATAAACACTAAATATAGCTATAATTAGTGTCCTTCTTAACTTAATGACTATGTCTAAGTTTATTAGTTTCCTTAAATCCTTTATTATCCCCATGATTACCTATAACTCCTAGTACACCAAGGGGAGTCTTGATAGCCTTACCCACATGGGGATATCCTCCATTACATCCCTATTCATTTTGAAACATGAATTCCATTTCTTTAGGCTAAGGTTGTTTTCCATGAACCATGTGCCTTCAATAAAGGCCTTAACATAGTCCTTAGAGTTCATGAAATTAATAAGGAATAAGTTTTTTTTCCATTTCCACTACCTCTAGTTGACCCTTAGGCTCCCTTTAATGATTGGTTCATTCTTTAAGGATATTTATGTTGGATTTATATCCATTAATTTTAGATAAAAGAGAGTTAACAAATTTATCATTAGACTTTTACAAAATCAAATTAGGTAGATTTAAACATTTATCATCATTCTCCTTCATGGAGTCTAATAAAAATATGTCAATTCGTGGTGCATTTGCCTTTTACCTAATAATCAATCTTCCCATGATAAATATGGTTAGTGGAATCAAACTTTATATTTTTTCCCCATGGGATTATTCCTTTTGATGCATACTTTAAAATTGAACCAATATCTAATGGGGTATTTCCCTCAATGTCTAGCTTAGGGGTATTCCTAATAATCCCATTAGGTGGATCATCTAGTACAACTACTATAAAGTCTAGCTCCATGTTTTCCCTCTCACTAAGATATTTTAATTTTATGCCTTCTTCTACCTTCATTTCTCCATTTATTATCTTTAATTACACCATAACAATTATGTGGAGTTCATAAAATAGGTTGAAACTAATCATTTATGAATTTTATACTTTTAAAAATCCCAAAGCTTTGTGTATCCAATTTGAGTGTTTTGAGATATTATGGCTCAAAGACAAGGAGGTGGACTTGTTTGGGGACACATTTCAATTACAACTAGAGTTGTATCAGTATGTGGTGAATTTATTATCTATTTTTTATTTTTTATTTAAACTTAACTAGATTAGGAATTAATGGCATTATGGAAAATTTGTGTATCAGAATTTTCCTAAATAAGCATAAATTTGAAGATAAAAATAGGATGGGGGATGGGTAGTTAACAAAAATTGAAAACTAGGGCTGAGGGTATTTATTAGGGCTAGGGAAATAAATTTCCTCCCTCGATCAACTAAATTATCTTGGTCGATATAGTCTATAAAGGGATTTAAAAAATATTGGCCTATACCATAGGTATGATCAATTTAGTTAAGTTAATTTATAAATAATACTATATTATATGGATAGTGTAGTAGAAATATAGAAAATTTAATGATATTATAATGTATGGATGATAAAATTATGATATGGGCATGGTTGGTGTAGTTTATCACTAGTCCAGTGTATTAGAAATGATAATCATGATTAGTACCATATGGTATAAATAATCTAATAAGATTATCAGATGGTTGATACCATGTGGTATCATCAGTATAGTTGACTAAAGTGTTAGTTGTTACCTATTGTTTGGTTGGTGTAATATAAAAATAAATATGGATGATGCAGTTAAGTACCTAGTTGATGTAGTATAAAAATGAGGACAATTTACTTTTTTCTTTCATGGTATTTGTCATTCTTATTTTCAAATTTTTGGATCAAAATATGATTGTACTTTGTTGTTTGATATGTTTTAGAGGCAATAAATACTATGGTAGTGCCTCGATGTGATTTACTTTAAGAATATATTAAATAGACTATCGTTAGGGAAGTGATTATATATTATCACACTAAACCTTGGTGGGATTATGTAGATGTGTAAAATTATACTTATTCTAGATTTTTTCACCATGTTTTGGGGGAAAAAGGAGAGATTCACTGACACATTTAGGTGGGTGGTGCATGAGAATACCCTTGGGGTGACTATCACACTAAAGGACATATATGAAATTTAAGGGCTACCTATTATGTGTAAGCCTATGGTATGTGGTATGTTATATATCATAGATGAGTGGTGAGTACTATCCCAATCAGCTAATAGATCACATAGGTATGATGAGTATGAGCTTATTGTATAATTTTTTTAAGTGTACATCATGGGAATTATATAAAATTTAAGGCCTTAAACATAATTATGGCCACACACATGTTATGTCATAATTAATTTAATGTTTTCCCATTGTACATCATTCATATGTTACACTAGTACTAGATCAGGGAAATCTTTTGTCATAGATGTGATATGAGCATACCTAGTATATGATTCCTATAACATTTATAATAGGGGATAATAGATGATGGGCCAATAATAATTTTTAAATTTTCATTTATTAGAGGTTCATGTTTAATATACTAGTATAAATTACTCATGTAATTGATTATTTCATCCCACAAGTGAGGAGGTGGACTCAAGACCATTTTTTAGTGATCACATAT
This sequence comes from Torreya grandis, assembly GCA_037957365.1. Lineage (NCBI taxonomy): Eukaryota > Viridiplantae > Streptophyta > Pinopsida > Cupressales > Taxaceae > Torreya > Torreya grandis. Next base: position 572,369 of record JARHVA010002681.1, read on the forward strand.
GTGTCAGCACTAGACACCATCAACAAGATCAGATTATATGGATGGATTTCATAATAACTTTGGATGCATGGTCATTATGGATAACCATATTATAGTTAAGGGGTTAAAGTCACATCACTAGCCACTACACATGGTGGGTGAAGCCATACCATTGTGACTACATCCTAGGATATTTTAGCCTTGCACACTTGATGGCACCTTTGGTAGTACCAAGATACTAGACTAAACATGTGAGGGAGCCATGAGAAGTGGATTGAGGATTGATAATTGTGGTGATTATAGTTAAAATTCACCATCCTATGGTAATAATATGATAATGATAATGGTAAAAATAAATGTAGGGGTAGGGAGGAGGTAGGTAGGTGGAAGCCATTCCTTAGAGATAGAAGAGGGATCCTCATGTAGCTCTACCAAATAAATGGACCATATAATGTCAAGTGCACAAATCAATTTTTTAGGTTATAGTGATCTTAAAAGAGAGATGGAAAGGATTTTCATTGACACAAAAACATGACATCACTTGTTTCTTAGGCATTCATGGTGATATGGATACTTTTGGTATGTAAAATAAATTAAGTTTATTCTATAACTTTCATTTCATAGAATTATACTTACATATGCTAGGAAATAGTCATAATTATACTATAAATTTTTATGTGTGGTGTGATTTGATGTTTTTTTGGTTTAGATTTTGTAGATGTGGTGGAAAATGAGATATAGTGGAGGACTTTGTATATGTTTCCCACCATGATATTTTGATCTCATGCTTCTTCATCATGACACCATAATGATGCATGATCATGTGGTATCTATGGTTAGATCACATGCTATATGGTTTTGGTTTGTTAGAGAGGCTACTAGTGAGCTATAGCAATATGATTAGCCTATTTATTTAGTGGTGGCATTGGCAATTATGGAAAGAGAATAGGTAGTGGCATGATAGGATTTAATCGTAGAGATAGATGCCCACATGGCTACCACTAGATATAAAGGATATCTATATGCACATGTTTCTTAGATATAGGGATATGTTGAGGGAATTCAATCTAGATTTAGACATCATGGTAAATTTTACATGCTACTCAATTTGGAGCCTCCATGGCAAGTAAAACAACCTGACTTGAGGAGGGTGAAGGTAGAACACAATTCTAGAGCCTATTTTGTATTCAAATATATATACTTATGCATATATGATGTATTTCTACCTACTTATGTATAGGAACAAGCCATTTATATATAGATAAATATCCATTTATGACTCAATATATTTATCTACATTTATGATATATGAGTTTATTGAATTTATATCACACGTTAATGTTTAAATATCATGTTATGGTAAAATTTGATGTATTATGATGTATGTTTTATTTATTTTTATAAATTGTGATTAAATGCATGGTCAAAAAGATAAAAAACTAAAATAAAAGTAAAAAATTTAGGTAGATATAAAAATAAATAAAATAAAGATGTCAAAATAAGATAAAATGAATGTAAACGCAACACAAATATATGTAAAAAATTATAACCAAAAAAATCCAATGTAATAAAATTCAAAATTTAATCAAACAAGGATATGCATGAACAATGATGTTACCCCATGTAATACAAGCAAAGACTACTTAGATCAAAACATGAATAAATACCTAAATGATTGTAAAAAAGTTATCCAAAATTTAAAACAAGTCAATTCAACTTGGATAAAACATGAAGACAAAACAAAAAGTATTGCAAACAATGTCATTCAAAATTTAATTCAAGTCAAGTTAAATTAAAATAAAAAATAAGTCATTATAAAGAAATGTCATTTAAAATTTAAAACAATAAATGACAAATTAAATCAAACATAAGTAAATACACAAATGATTTTAAACTAAATCCAATGAAAGATAATTAAAGTAAACTTAAATTAAAAAAATAATAGACAAAAATATTTTAAAAATATAAGCAAAATACTCCTATGAGTGAAAAATTAAAATCAATGTTTGTTCTAAAATGTGATGTAAGAAATAAAAACCATATAAATACATGAATATTATGGATAATATGGTATGAATATAAATATTTATGGTCATATTTAAGAAGGCCTAATTGTATTCCCCAATGTCATATAATGTAACTCACAAATTGAAAATCCAAGTGCTATAATCAATAACGGTGAAAAGGAAAATCTAGAAAGAAAATAAAAAAAGACATGATAAAATAAAATATATATACATAAATGATATAAAAATAAATATATGATTAAGGTGAATATTCTAGGTTTTACATTGGTGATGTAGGAATCCTTAGTAGAGACTAGACAATCTAAACAAGTGGGCAAGGCTAAGTGCTATCAACATCAAGGACCTAGAGAAATCCACTAATAAGCAAAACTTGGGATAATAATTGAAGTATATATATCATTCCATGAATGATAAATTAATTAGAATCAAAATGATCCTACCTTCCCATAATATGTTCCCCATTCCTCAAGACACATTAGAGAGTCATTAGCCTATTGTGAAAATTGGAAATTTGTGTGAGAAAGTAGGTGGCACTAAAATGTAAAAATATAGGTAATGATAAAATAAGACCTCATATGCCAATATACTATCCTACCAAAACTTAATGGACCTCAAATATATAATTAATCCAACTATATATTTTGATCTTCCACTAGAATATATGTGCCAAAAATATCACATCTTTTGGTGTGATATAAATTAAGATGTTATTATTTGCATTTTTATATTGATGTTTTTTAAATATTTTAGATTTTTTTATTCCTCCTCCATACAAAATTGGAAAAAGAAAACATGGGTGTTATATATAACTAACACAATATATATTAAATTTGGATGCTATATAGGAGACCCTAAAGACCATGGTGTCTAAAATACTCCTCGAATTTCCCCACATGAAAGTGTGCAATCTTGAAACTGACCTTAGTGATCCTCAAGTGAAAGTAAAGGTGTAAAATGGTGATCTTTAAAGATCCTTCATTGTTATAATATTTATACAATGATGAATAATCCTATAATTGACCATAAAAAAGGATAATTATGATTTAGAAATAACTATGTTATTTTATGAAAGTTGATAAGCATGTCACTAGATAAATTATACTAACCTACATGGAATCTAACACAAGCATTGATATGAGAGTCATCCCAAAAGAAGGGGAATAAAAATAGGCTAAAGAATAACAAATATATTAATTAAAACTAATAAATGGTAAAAATGTGATGAAATAAACCTAAACATGATACCTAAGATCCACCACTGAGGCAAAAGTTGACTATAAAGTGGTTATAAAATTATATGAACAAAATTGAAAGCTTATATGTTAGATACACTAGGTTAGTAAAATCCTTTTGTAAATTTATTAGAAAATACTATGAAAACAACCTAAATGTAATACCTAAAATCCATTAGGGAATCAAAGGCTAACTATATAGTGCTTTTATAAATGATGAAAAAAATGCTATACATGTTGAAAAGGAAAGTGTTAACAATTTAAAAGAATGTGATATAAGCAATATAAAAAAAAATCATCACGTAAGCTAATAATAATTATATTAAGAAATACAATGTCATTATGAATAATATAATATAAATTATTTATGTACTCAAAAATTCAATGAAATATATCTTCATAGATCACATATAACATCTGATCATTTCTATTGTAATTATTGTCTTTATGTAATCATGGTTTCATCTACTCATTTTGAGATTAGTGTGAGGACTACCTTGCATATAAGCTTTATTTTAAAATTAATCACACTATAATAGGAAGGTTTTGGGGCCCCTAAAGAGAACAATCAATGAAATTAATTATGATATCCTATCACACACATCCTTTAATCTACATGACATCTTTGGTCATGTGAGAGATCGTTCCTCCATCCTAGAATGACCATGTGAGTACTACTAGGAAATTAAAAGTGGGGGCCTTAAAAATTGTAAAATATGTTAATAGAGAGCTATACACCTATTTTTTTGATGTATATATCAATGGGGACAAATAAAATACATGTCACCATGTTTGTGGATATATTCTAGTGTAACATTTAGTGGAAACATATTCTAAATACTATAAATTCTAGATACTTAAGGATAGAGAGCATCAAGATACTACCATAGAGACTAAATGTGGGTTAAATAATGGGAAATTTCCATGAAAGTAATAAGAATTCCCAAGAGTATAAAGATCAAGGTGGTCAACTATCTATGGTGGGAGCTTGGCCTTGTGGCTTTTATTGTGCTAAAAATATCTAATATGCTCTATATTATTTGGGTGAATGACCAACCTTATGAAACTTGTAATATGGTTTACCTTCTTACATGTTTGGGTTTGGTAACACATATGGACTAGGTGGATAATAATACTAGGGTCTATCTAGAACCATGTTAAATAAGTTATCATAGTTAGAACATAAAATGGTAGATTTATGAGCTTAGTTATACTTTAGATATCTTTGGTACGATTTTCACTAGTTTTAAGAGTGATCATAAAATATTTGAAAGGAAAAAATGGGTGATGATACTTATTTAGGACTAAACCTCAGTGCATACCTTATCATTATGGATAACACCTCTTGACGAAGTGAGTTTGAAGGATAAAAATACTATAAAACTAGCATGGTATAATCATGGATCTATCCTAAAGTGTGATTCAAAAAAGATTAGAAGTACTAAGAGCAGTATGAATTTTATATGTTGGAATACATTCCTCCTATACTTTTGAATAAAATTTTATGGAGGATTAACGTTAGGTAAATCATAATGATATTTTACAATGTAAATTAATTTAATGTTGTAAGAAGATGTATATTTCTCATAGGAACATTAAAGAGAAGAATGATAATGGATATCATTTGAATCCTTAGCTTGGTCATATCTTATTAATTATGGTTTATCAAAGATATACCTTTCATCATATTACATATCAATGTGATTAATATTAGGGGTCTCAAACACTATATAACTAGAGGATGAGTGGGAAATGGGATTCTTAGGGATAATCATAGAAGTAGAAAACTCTTTATTTGGCCTCTTGAAATAATGAAGTCATAAGGAGGGAGGAAACTAAATGATGATATTATATGGGAGATCTAATGTTTTAATCTTTAGATTAATCTCATAAAGTTTTTCATCATCAAAGCTAATAGGTTATATGGTATATTTCCAAAAAAAATGGAATGAATACCATAACCTTCATTAGAATTGATGGTATAATTAAAATATTGGTAATTGTGAAAATGAATGTTTGGAAAGGGTTCAAGGTTTGGTATTTTAAAAATACTACATTACTATAATTATTTTAAATTATATGGGTTAGAATCACCTTGAGTCTTATATATATCAACCTTGTGATAAAATTTGACACATTAACATGGAGAAGAGGCCATTGCCCTCATGCAGTGAGTCTAAGGTTAACCAAGAAAGGTGTTGTAGGATAAGGGAAGTTAAATACCATCATCTCAACTCTAAGGATGATAGGTGAAACCATGATATGGATCTAAACACATACTAATGGAGTTTTTATCACTCAAAATGTTTATTCATTTGTGAAATTCTCTCATGCATGATGTTGTGTGTCTCTTTTATGCCTATCACATTAATATGCATGCCAAAGAGAGATTCAATGTCTTGTTATAATAATGGAATCATCCCCCAAGGTGTGGTACACTTTCACACCTTGGGACAAACCTCAAAAGTAGGTCAGCTTCCTTTTATTCTAGATGCACCTAATTTAGGAACAATTCATAGACCTATAAATAGAAAGATTAAATCTACTACTATCACTCAACCTAAACTTGACTAAGGGGAAATGGAGAGAAAAGGTAATAGGTTTGATATAATATAAAAGGTGATCAACCAATAATAGAGAAATCACCTCACCCTCTTAACAACACAATAAAACTAATAGGTTGGGTAACAAATCTTCAAACCTAATGCACTACATAAGTTTTTTTACATAGAGTTAAGTAAACATGATGTAGTTTTAAGAGGCATGATAAACAATCCATAGATAACACCTATATATACACAACATGAGACATGCACATACTTTTGGTTATATGTAAATTTTTGAATGGATGATGGAAAAGAGAGGGATAAACATACATGTATAAGGATCAACAACCATGAATGCACATAGAACATAGAGCATGAAGAAAGGCAAATCAATTCCTATTAATCTCAAGATATAAGGAAATATTAAAAACTTAAATAGGTAGAACTCTATTATACCAAGAGAGGGATCTTGGAGAGAATTGTGTCTATGTTATGATGCCTATAAATGTTGGTGTTTTTACAATGAAAATTATGGTTTATATATCACTGGGAGATGCCCTACATAATCAATTTTCCATTGGAGGTGGTAGGTAGGAACCTAAATTAAGATGAGGTATCTATAGTCTAAGGCTGACTAATATTACAAAATCTTTGTAATAACCATTAAATCCATGCTTATTCAACTTGGGTCTAACAATTTGATCATGGAATTAGATGAAAGATCATTGATGGGTCCATGTGTGCATCTAATAATGAAGGGTGTTTAGGTATCCAAGGGAGGTGTGTTATTATGCTCTGACACTTTGATAGTTGCCTTTGTATTCAATTATGTTCAAGTTCAACTAGCATCCTTTATTTATGGTTTCTACCTATCAATCTACTTAGACTATCATGTTGATTTAAGACTACATAGGTATGTTTCTAAGTTTTGTTATGTCCTCTTACATACGTGGTAGGGGTCAATATGTGTGCCTATATTTTGGGTCTTGGTGTACATTAAACTATGTGTACTAAGTTATGTAAAGTCGAGAGTGTGCATTGAAGGTTGAAAAGTGAATTAACCAAATTATAAATCTATGATTTTATGAAGGACACTAAGGGTGATCGTATGTGGAAATGTAAAAGTACCAAACTCTTTCTAAACCTAGTTTCTTATGATGGTCTTCATAGTCTACACCTTCTTATAGAACTTTAGTATATGAATGGAATAATGTGCAACTTAGATCACAATATACATTTTACAAGGTTATACATGTGAAAATTTATGACTTGGCATGGTAATTTATTATTTTAGTAAGAGTAAGTATTTAAATAAGGTCATACAAGAATATTGAATATCTTAAACATACTCTTCATGATTTGGAACTGCTCCTTACGCAGTTCTCTCTTTCATTAATTAAAGTCGAGAAGACCCATGTGCTTTTACTTATGCATCATGTTGGTGAAATGAAGGATATTTTCATGGGTTACACATCTTAAAACTCCTTATTAGAATAAATAAACACTTAGTTGATGTGTGAACCTATGTTTAATATTGAGTGAAAGCATGGATGGGAAGCATCTACTTGCAGGCTTATTTTTAGAGAAATCAACACTACACAAGTAAACTACCTCTTGTTTAGTACATATGAGTTTAAAAATTTATGGGTGTGACTTGGAAAGACAACAATTTTGGTGACCTCTATAGCCTGCTTATGTACTAACCAGGTATCTAATAGTTTTGAAGTAATTTATTAGGCATAAACTCATTTAGAATCTTTTGATATTTTTGATGACTGTGATTGACATGAAAATCCATTTTGAAATTAGAATTAACTAATATACCTTATAAAAGTACAAATAAATAAAATAACTACATCAAGTGGTGTTTAGATGAAATACAAATCTAAGCTAATAGAACTGTACACAAGCACTTGGAGGAAAAGAAAATATTCCAAACAATGGCATGTGTGAACGACACTTATAAATTTAAAACATATAAATTACTATTTACAAGGGTGTTCATGATCATTAGAGATAGTGATTGAGATGAATCCTATTGATGTTTATGGGTAATACTTTTTCACTTAACCTTACAAGATGCCATGCATTATCTTTCGTAACTAGCTATGGTATATGGGCCAATCCATATAACATTAAAATTTATATGCCTCCTAAAATTATCTCTATCTGAATTCCATTTAAGTACCAAGTCTCTTTCGTTAAATATTATATTATTATCAATTCTATCATTTGTTTTATTAGTTTATGCATGATGAAGCTCTATAATGTACATGCCCTATACCTTAATTTCCTTGATATCCATCAACTTAGATAATATTACCATCATGGGATCAATCTCAAATAATTCCAATTGATGAGATACATGTATCAAAATAAACTCAATATACATGAGAAACTTTGCTTCCTTTCCATAGACTAACATGAAGGGTGAATTCCTTAGCACCCTTTTTGGCACTATTTGATCTACCTAGATGGCTATATTGAGCTTAGTATGTTGTGATCATTAGTTATCTTCCATGTTTGGATTAATGATTCAAATAAATTTATTATTAACTAGGTCAACTATACCATTACCCTGAGGGTGTTAATTGTAGGAGGTGTTCAGATGGATGTTATGTCTGATCACCCATTCATTGATCTTCTAAGGAAAGCCATTGCATTGTCTAAAATAATAGTGGCTAGAACACCAAATCTTGTGATAATACTTTCATATAAATCTATAATAAAATCCTTATTAGCCTTATTGATAATTATTTCCTCCCTCTACCTTGTTAATTAGTTAGTTTCCATGAGAATCCATTTATGTCAAATGATTGATGGTGAATTTATCATACGGTTGAAGTCTAGGTCTAATTGCACAAAGGGTTGGTCAAATTTTATTAGGTTTAGGGGTAGTGTTAGCAACCCAATTTTCATCCTATGAAGGAGAGTGTTAAATTATTCTTCAAACTTGTACTAACATCAGAATGGCCTAAAGGCTATGTGTAAACTTATAACTAGACCAAACCTCTAGATTATGGGGTTAGCTCCCCTAGTACATCACCTATGGATAAGTTTACTAAAACATACTAATATTGGGGTGAAAAGGGATATATAATACATAAAATAAATTTACTCTAAGGGATGGTGATGTACCAATTTAAACATTTAGACACTCAATCTAGACTTTAATAAACAGTAGTAAGCAATACAAATGATTAAATCTTAGAACTCTAAGGACTCTTATGCAAATGTGTTTCACATAAAGGTTTTAATAAGTGATAAAAACATGAGGTTAATTATGGAAAGCCTAATTCAAGGAACTAACCAATCAATATTTCCACTCCAAGCTTAGCCACTCAACATTCAAACACTATATGTGACTTGCATAAGATCATCTACTAGAAACTAGGTGAAATTAATACTTGTCAATGGAGAGAGAGTACCACATGTTAAAATAAAATTAATAAAACAAACTATACTTGTATCAAAGAGTCTACAATAGTCATTTTTATTAACTTAATAGGTTTCAAAGTATCAATCTTGGAAGAGTTTCCTCATTCCCAAGAGAGGGATTTCAAATTAAAGCCTTTTTCTTAGATATATAGTAGAATAAGGAGAGAAGGAGAAGGAGAGTGTCATGGAGGTGAGAGAAAAATTTCATAAATTTCCATAGCACATTCATTACTTCATTTACATTAGTTACAACTAGTTACAATAGCCTCTTAAATGACTCTCTCCATGCATTGATGTTCTTTATGGTCTTTGAAAAAGCCCTTAGGCATTGAAGACAGGTAGTGGAGAGTGTGGTTGACTTGTTCAACGTCCTTAAAGGAATATATATTTCCTTTTTTGGTCAAACACATTCTCCTTTTGGTAGTTATAACATCAGTAGGGTGTAATAAGGACATTATAGAACATACACCAACCATCCTCCTTTTGAGCATATTTGAATTAGTCAAGAAATTAACTTCTTCCTCCATTATGGCTATTGAAATTACACTTGACTCCTTCAATGTATTCAATTACCAGGTGTAATATCTTGTATTGACACTTCTAATTTCCTTTATATGCCATTATTTAATTTTACTTATTGACCATGTTGGCCTAGTAGGACACTAGGCTTAGTTACATGGTGTTTGTATTGGAGTAGCCATGGAAAACTTGTAAGAGACCTTAGGAAATTATGAATAGGTGAGTATCAGGTCTAAATAAACATCATACATCATTCCATGGTCCTTCTTGAGTTATTCACACCTATAACCTTATCAAACTAGTTGACTAGGCCATTCTTTCTTGTATTTTTATAGACTAGTTATTTATAAGAGAGTTTCATAGTCACTTATACACATGTTATTTATAATATAGTGAATTTATTACATTAAAAAAATTCCAAACAAACATTTTCAATAATTTTCAACTCTTAAACTACCTTGTACCTCATTTTCTACACTTTTCCCCCAAAAAACATAGTTTTATGATAGGTCTATATAGTTTCATACAATATAGTAACATGGGAAAGGTATCCTCTAAGTTTTATTTATGATTCAAGTTTTTTTATGGTCATTCATGAGGTTTATGATTGCCAAAATATCCATTTTATCAAGACTGGTTTGTAGTAGGGTTTAGGGAGGGTTTTAGAGGTCCACCATCTTAACAATGGTCATAAAGTATAGACCTCCAAACTAAAAATTATTATTATGTATCTTAATTCCATTAACCCCTTAAACTTTCATGATCATCTTTAGTTCCCATGCAAAAGGTGTGTTAATATATGAATGTAGGGAAGTGTGTTTGTAGTCTTTTGTAGGTAATTTGGACATGTTATCAATCTTAACAATGGTTCATAAAATTATTCCACTTAATATAACTATTTATATCATGGATATTAAGTTTATATATGTGCCTAAATATTTATAATATCATTTACCCCAAGTATTATTATGGTGAGAGATCCAATCTCTTGAACATGTCACTCAAATTAACAGTCTAGACTATGTGACTTGAGGAGAGTCTTAAGACAAAAATTGATCTTATCTTTGAATTTATACAACTTTAAACCATAATTTTAATACCTAAAAAAAACTCCCGCATGACATCAAAGTCATACTACTTATTGGAGAAGGTTAGGGTATGATTCAATGTGATGTGAGGTTTAAGGTCTAGTTATGGCCTTTAGGCCAAACAAGCCTAGATTGAGTATTGGAGGTTCAAGGCACTTGTAGGTGATATGGGGTGTTAAAAATAATAATATAATATTATTTAAAATTTTATTAAATCCCCTATAAATTCCTTTGGATGACCATCCTCCACTCTATCTCCATTATCTTATGACTATGTTTGTAGGTTAGTTTGCCAATCTATGTGTTTGGGGAAGATAGAGGTTTGAATAGTTTCCTCTCTTTCCAAGATAGTATTTATGAATTTATAACTCATTAAATATTTATTAAAGGTTGGAAACACTTTCCTACTAAGTCCTTATTCCAATTATGTTACTTACAGTTCTTCATCTCCCTTACCTAAGGTTTCTTAGGAGTCAAGCTTGTATAGGCCTAGAGGGCGATTTGGGAAAATATTTATTTTATCTAAGGATTTTAACACATTTTAAACATTATTTATGTCTTATAATCCAATTTTTTATATATTTCCATCTCTCAAACTCCAATTCTTCTTGAACTCCATTCTATCACATGATTGTCTATTAATAACAACTCATGTTATCCTATGTGCTTTAGGGTCTTGGCATTTGAGTAGGATTATTTCCCATTCCAATATTGAGTTAATGGATATATAAAATCCTATTAAACCTAAACTCAAAACCTAGATACATACCTAGGGTCAAAACCTTCCCAATTCTATTCTTTGTGTTTTATACAGTCAAGCTTAAGGTTTGTGTTCCACTAGCTTGAGTAGCTTTAAGACTGGTTTTGGTGATTTTAAGCCTCAAAATTAGGTTATAATAGCTTTTAAAAATTATTAAATAATTATCAATTACCTATTATCTATTCTCAACCTTTTAACAACTCCCAAGTATATATAAAACCCTCAATTGGTATGCACAAGCTAGTTTTAGGTATGTCTTCTTAACTATCCCTCAAGGGAATTTTGAATTGAAACTTGAGTTTCACATACTCAGAGAGAATATGGGGAAATTTAACATCACATATCATTATATTATAACCCATTATTAATTCTAATATATCTACCTAGTCTTCAAAACTTTAAATAGCTCACATGGTCTCATTAATGACTATAAACAAACAATGGTAGTTCTGAGAAAACAAGTGACTAATTTCATGGATTTTATATCCTATAAAATATAATTAATAGTTAATATTACTTAAAATTATCATCTATACCAAATTTAAGATCTTTATTACACCTATAGATGCCTCAAAATTAGAAACTCCCTAAAGACTAGCTTTAGGCATTGATTGTGTGTTCATGACTATGTGTATGAGGTTTTGAGTCTCCTTTTTACCATTATCAAAACCATATACTTTGGTTTCAAAATTATTTATGAATTATATTTCCTATATAATATATACCTTAGTGTTCATTATCTCATCTTTATCCCTCCCTTTAGGCTTAACTACCTGGCCTGAGTTTACATCCTTTATATACCTTTAACATGACACTTGACTATGTTTTGAGCTTTATGGCTTCATATACCATAATATCATCTTTTCCAATGTATTTAAACATTTATAAATATCTAATAAAGTTATAAATTGTCTCAAACACCTTCCTTCTTCACTATGTTATATCTTTAGTTCATACTTTGTATACATGGATATAGGTGCTAATGAGACTAGGATTGTGTCTACTACCTAAAACCTCATATTAAAATTATTAATGGAATTTAACCTGAATAAAATACCTATAAATATAAAAAATATCTTCATTTTCATATCTTACAATTTCACCTTCAATCCAATACTCAAGACTAAGTTTTTATTCATTTAGCTATATATTTCCACTATGTTGGTTGTAAATGCTTTTGAGGTGTTTCTTGAGCTAGAAAACCCTTTGACCTTGTATCCATTTGAACTATATATTTATCTTAACTAAGGTTTTCAAACCCAAATAAACCATTCACCTCCACTTATCAATTTTCATTTGTTTCAAATATGTCTCAATACTGTCGCTATACTTGTTGACTATAGGTAAGGATTTACTGCTTTAGAAGTGTTTAAGACTATAGGATTCATATTTATGACCATGGTATTTATCAAAAACCTTTAAATGTACCAAAAATTTGATTAATAATGTATATTTTAATAGTTATTCATATGTGTATGTGATGATAATGGATTATATATGTAGATTGAGAGGAGTCATAAGCTCACAACTATGGCTAAATGGTAATGTGAAAGTTATGAAAATTGAATGAAACATAATAAAGATGGAAAGAAGCATGAATCCAATCTTAAGACATATATAAAATGATCCTAGACACATTATACATATGCTTAAAAATATATCTCATTTTGGAGGTCCTTAATGAAGAATACACAGTGAATCAAGGAACCTAGGATTCTACAAACTACCTTAACATATGATAAGTGACCTTAACATATGCTAAACTAAGAATATGGGGATGTTCAGGATAGATTGATGGTTGAAAATATATAAGATCTTGATTGATTTTAAGAAACCTTAAATGAGGACACTTTCCATGAATTAGACATTGGATACAATGTTTTAATGAGTCTTGGCAACCTTGAATCCACCATGAACCATACAACCATTCAAACTACCTCTAGACTAAAGATTTGGTAGTTCATTTGTATTATTCATCTCTAGAGATCCACATGCATGAGATGAGGATGGGTAATTTTGTGGGAAAGATGTCTATACTTTTAACAAGCTCCATAATCTTCATTTTTTATTTCACTATGCTTAGGAGAGGATAAAGCAAAGAAAATTGATTCCCTGCTTGAATAGAGAAACCATTCTTAGTGTCTTACCTTCTTTAGGATTATTCATAAAGGAGAGAGAACCAAAATAAGAACAAATTTCCAAAGATGGAAGCAATATAGGGTCCCCTCCTTTTTCCAAAATTTTAGATCTTGATATTCTCTTTCATGGTTGTACCATGTCCAAACCTCAAGGGCTCTACCAAGATGTAAAGGAGATCAATGAAGTAATAGGATTGGTTTTTGGCTTATTTCACATCATTTCTCCATGAAACTCCACTAAAACACCTTCCATGACTCCACTTGGAACCTCCTAACCTCCTCTATATGAAAAATTCTACACCAATTTGTACAACCTATACAAATGGTTGAAAAACACCTCTTTTTCCTGCACTTTTCCACATTTCAATCTTGGAACTACCATTTTAGGGTAACATGAGGAGAAAAATAGGTCAAAAGGCATATTCAAACAATTAAGTTTTGGAGAGAAAAAAGGGGGAATATTTCACATGTGTGAGCTATATTGATGACAAAACAACCTTCTAGACTCATAAAAGGGATAATTTCAAAGTATGAACCATTTAAATAAAGCAATATAAGGACCATGAGGGTGACTTAAAGATGTTATGAATGATTTAGTGGCCCTTTTAGGTAAAAGTTTATATTTAAAGGCCAAAACCTTATTTTTAAATAATATACAAATAGCTTGACAAAGGATATTTTCTAATGAATATCATAAATACTACGTTATAGTCTTCTAACATGTTTCAATTTGGATTATATGTACTTTCATCACACTTCAAAGCTTATAGTCAGCCCCATTCCTTGCATATACCAAATACACTAGAGAATTTCATGGTGAGTGTTCATCTACCACCATTTATTGGATGCAAGATGACTAATAGGAGGGGGTGTGAATTAGTCTTAAAAAACCTTTCTTTTAATTTCACTTAAGCATTCATGAACATGCATTCAAGAATGTAGATCAAATAATGACTAACCATCCACATATGCATGAAACATAAGAACACAAGATAACATAAATTATATGTGGGAAACCCTCAAGGGTATGAAAACTCACTAATATATATAAATGGACTATATTCTTATAATATAAAAACCAAATTTAGTGAATCACCAAATTCACATGGAGTACCAAACCTAACTAGTTAAGTACTAACTCAGTTATGCTTTAACAAGTACCTACATGCAAGGAGGCACCAACCCAATAGATTAATTATCATAAAATAATCCACCTAAAAAACATTATCACATTAAAAATACCTTATCTTTGATATAAAATATTATGATATCCTTTTTGATCTCTTCACACACTTTTATCTCTTTCAAACTAGCCTCTAGCCTTCTTTGCTCAACTAGCCCTCTTTTTGACTTGATTAGGTCATATGACCTTATTAATCATATGAATAAACTATATCAAAACTTCATAACTAATTATATACACTCCTTTTATTGTCTTTAATACCTTCTTATTATCACCAATATGTTATCTTGTCTGCTTACTCTCATCACTCTAATAGACCTAAAAATGCCTAGTATTTATACAAGTCTCTTGTACATATCCTTCTTAGTCAGCCAAACACACTTAAATTATTAGTTTAACCATGAAATTTATATTATTACATCTCATATACATGGATAAAATTTTATTTTATTCCTTTATGTCTGACTTAACTCAATCAAGCCTTATTTCATCTTTAGGTCTCATGGAGACCTAATCCCATTAGGCCTACTTAGCACAATTTACCTTTTGATATTATTAGAGAACATTAAAACACCTAAAATTTAATTAAAATATCATATTAAACTCAAATATATCCATATTAATATCATGTATTCTCCACAAAACCTTTTAATTTCAACTGCCACTTGAAGCATGACATTAGTACTGTTCACAATTAGGCATGTGCATACCCAAAAAGTCTATCTTGAACAACTGAAGCATAAAAAAATATTTTCCAAAAATATATGGAAAATAACTCATATATATAATATAAATTACCTCAGGTTCATAAACATATTATCTATACTTCATAGCTTAGGGTAAAATGACTCAAACCCTTCTATGTAAAGAGCCCACTCAGAACTATCAACTAGCCTCAAAACACAGTCATGGAAACAAAAACTTATGAAACCCACTAGAACACAATAAAATAAATAAAATTAATTAATATTATCCTAAAATATCATCATAAAAATATTTAACAAAAGGACCATAATCTCCAGGGACACTTATTTTTCTTGCAAACCAATTTGTTGACCTTCTCTCTCTCAGACCTCACTCAGCCAGATAAGTCATTTTGGCTTCAATGTTCCAACCTATTATACTAGATTATAAGATTTTTAAAATAATGGATATAAAATATAATTCCAATAAAACAACATCATGTTCATTATATGCATAAAATCATGGCATAGATTCTCAAACTTATCACTTCAACTTGTTTACCTAGATCTACTAGTTTACCTTCAAACACAATCATGATGATAATGACCTGCAACACCTTTGTAGATAATTTTATAGAATTAAAATTAATTTTTATGATTTTATAATAATTTTATACAAGTATAAACTAGATAGATAACATGGTCATATGAAAATATTGGTCTTGCAAACCAATCTCACAACCTTACACTACTTCACTATCTCATCTATACTAGACATGCCAACTTATGAGTGGCATTTTCATCATATCCACTAACCTAAAAAAGTTATATTAAACATGAATATTTATTTAAGTTATTAAAAAACATATTCATGCACTTGTATTCATCCCTAATAACCTTCTCACTTCTAATTAGTTTTTTCATTATTTGCACCATTAGGCCTGTTATTGATAGGTCAACTTGTATGAATGTTTTACAACACCTAATGGATAAAAAATAGTAAAAACCCACTATTTAAGTAAAATAAAAGTATCAATATTATTCATCCTATTATTTTCATACTTTGACTTGGTCAACTCTAACTACTATATCAAATCTCTAAAAAATAAGGCATTTCTTGTAGGGTCCACTCACTCACCTAAAAAATCAATCACATCTATAGATTCCTAAAAGATTTTAATAAAACCTCAAATCACTTAACTAGATATATCAAACCATTTATATAACTTTATAACAACAATTTTCATATCAGGTCACTATTAGGGTTCTTTGAGGGTTTAAACTATCTTCTAATCTTAATGATCATTCATAAAACTTAGCCCCTCATTATATAAACCAATTCTTTTAAATTTGAGATAGTACCATTTCTCATATACCATGAATATATTAGGTTCCAATGTGTAGGTTACACATTCCAATGAACACTTGATATTCCTTCTCGAGTTGAGAACCCTTCATTTTATGCACTTGAGAAACTTCAAAACCACTTTTCATGCCTTTTTTTGAAATATTTTACCTTATACTTGGAAAAAATACATATAAAAACATTTCATACTTATTTAAATGCTCAAATACTCACTCTTTCCTTGGAAATTGATCCTGATACCCCATCTAGCCACCATCTTTCTCTCTTTGCTCTCTAGGCCTTGACCTACAAGTCACATTAGGCCTCAAAATTGACCTTCTAGCCAATGTCCAAGTTATAAACACATTATATATATGTTATAAAACCTCTTAAAATGTTCAAAAACTACCATACATTATTCAAAATGACTTGACAATACCTCATTGCCCCTTGATAGGTCAAGAAGGGTCTAGAACTAGTCCAGTTTCATGCTATGTATATACGTCCTATCCATGTAAGCTCACCATAAGACTATAATGAGTGATAAAATTAATTAAATTCATGATAAATAAAACTTTTATAGTCTATTATGCCTCTGTGCATTCATCTCACTAGGACACCAAGATCATACCTTCTCACAAGGTCTCTTCATGTAATGACCAATGTCATGACTAGGCTTCTCAAGCTCTTTAAACTTGACATCTAACCCTAAAACACTTCTTGATGCTTCTAAAAATTATTCACATGCCTTAATTTCTATTCAAATAATTTCATATCTCTGTACATACCTTTTCATTCTCATCATTCACATGCCCATGATATGACTATGCTTTTGATGACTAGGCTTCCTAAGACACCTTGTATTCATGGACTAGTACTTCAAAACATGCTTGATTTGACCTAAAAATTGAGATCAACCTTAGAAGAATCATTAGGGTGCCTTCAAATTCTCTCTCAATAGAGATACATAAGGTTTCCTTTAAATTATCTCTTATCAAATGGCTTCCTTGTTATATCAAGCACACAAGCTCATACCCCACACACCATGCATCTTAAAATCAATGACAACAAACTTGAAATCAAATAATATAAACCTTAAAATCAATGAAAATAGTTATAAACAAAATCTCCCTTTGTCATTGATGGAAAAACATTCTTCAAACTTATCATTCTCATCTCCCCTAGTCTAGTCAAACTCCCTTCTTGGAGTTTCTCCCCCTTTGACATTAATGACAAAGGTCTTCCAAAACTGTTCTCTAGAAACACACCCTCTTTAAAAATAACATTCAACACAAAATATGAATAATTAAGGCAACATGACCCCCATTACCACATACATACCTCCTTCAAAATGAACTCAGAATATAAGACCACTTCAATATAGATGAAGTTTAGTCAATAACCTGAATAGCTTTCCCTCAAACCAAGCATCAACCATGCTTATGATAACTATAGAGTTTCTCCATGAAGCCTAATCGAGTCACCTATTTCCATAGATAACTAAAAAATCACAATTTTAGTATATTCTTAGATCTCCATGATCTCACAAGGCTAACCATCCTTTCGTATCCTTTTAGGCTTGATTTACAATATAGGCTTGATCTCTTCATCAACCATTTGATCATCAGTGTGGGTTGACAATAGGCATTCCTGACTTGATTTCACATCTGAAGTATTCTCTATCATATCAAACATTCCACTTGAGATTGTAAATTGATCATGACTCATCCTCATAATCTTTGGCTTCCATGCATTCATTTGCCTTATTTCTTGCACTTTAGGGGCTTCAAACCTCCTATTTTGACTTGATGACCTTATAAATTTATTAAGACATATTTTCTTAATGTGTACTACTTTATAATAATTATATCAAACCAACTTATACATACCATTTGTTTGATGTGAACTATGACTCCTTCCATAATCCCATGAGTACTCATTCTTGGAGGGTCATCTACACTCTCTTTCTCTATGACTAATGTGACTACATACAAAATAGTCACCATTTAATGAACTAACATGCCTTATAAAATTAGGATATTTTATAGGTCTTTTCATGTTGACCTTTTTATTTCCAACAATCTTTTCCTTGACTTGATCTACCTCCTTTTAGTCTTCTTTGAAACCAAGATCTGTATTATCACTTCCATACTTTTGACTACTTAAGATATCATCTAAAGCCTCAATCCTCTTTTCAAACTTCACAAAGGTCCTTACCTTTCTATATATTTGATTCAACTCTAATTTCAAGGATTCCAATTCAATTTCATACCTGATGCATTCATCCTCTTTAGCCTTTAAGTTTACATTTACTATCTTTATATGTACCTCAATTTGATTAATGATCTCATCATACTCCTTGGAGGTGCTACTAAATATCTCCTCAAACAAGCCAATATTTTCCTCATAGTACTTAGCTAATGATCTTATTTTATGATTATTTCTTTTTTTAAACTTTAACTCCTCTAAGGTACATAAAAAATCTAACTCAAAGTTTACTTTAGCTTCTTCTTCATCTGGTTCTACATCAACCATAAGTCCTTTCCCATTTGAGAAACCTTCACTATCTGATTCTATGTCCATAAAAAATGTTTTATTATTGTCATGTTTAAGTTCATTTTTACCACCACCTCTATCAGATTCACTTGAGTCACTTACATCATAAGATTTATCTTCTTTAGTGTAGAAGCTTCCATTGTTATTTAATATTCCTTTCATACCTTCATACTTCCTAAACTCCTTATTTTTGTTAGGCTCATAGGCCTTATTATCATATCCATGATGTTCATCATGTTCTTCATGCTCAGTCCTATCCTTGTTAGGACACTTAGATGCAAAGTGAACAATCTTACCATAGTTGAAACATTTTAAGGGAAACTAACCCTTGTAGTTACTAGATCCAATCCTCAAATTTCTTAAAAACATGCCTATGAGTTGATCATCATCAACATCTAAACATTCCTCATCATTAAATTTTTTGACTTTTGTGCTCTTTTCAACTTTGAAAGTTTCTTTTTTCTTGGTATGTCTTCCTTCATTTGTTCTCATCTCATAGGTAGTCAAGATTCTATGAATCCCTTCCATCTCTAGCTTGTTCAAATGTTGCATCTCTTCTACTATAGACACCTTAGAGTCAAATCTAGGAGTTAGTGTTATAAACACTTTTTAAAAAATGATAGATTATTTCACTTTTTCTCCTAATCCTCTAACGACACTGACAACTTCATCAACCTTCAATAGGTAAGATGGAATCTTTTCATATTCATTCATCTTCATGATTTAAAACTATCTTTGGTGGGTCTATAACTTGTCCATTTTCACCTTATTGTATCCTTCATAAATAGTATTGAATTTTTCCCATATCTCTTTATCTAATTCATAGTGCATTACCTTCACATGTTTTACCTCTAATAGGACACACAGAATATAATTCATTACCTTAGAGTTATTTTCACTAGCTTTTTGACCTATTGCATCAGTTGATGGAATAAGAGGAGCATTATAGCCATCCATAATTGACATAAAAATATCATGACCTTGAGACATAAAATATATATTCATCCTAACATTACAAAATACATAATTAGATCCATTAAACAATGGAGCCTTATTGGTATGGAAATCACCATGAGTTTTTTGACTAACCATCCTTGCTTATAAGATCTTCCTTTAGTATTTTTAGACATGATTTAAAAGGACCAATCTCTAATACCAAAATTTATAAGTAATATGATTGATATGAGGGGTTAATAAGTCTTTAAAATATTTCTTTCAATTTCACTTAATCAATCATGAACATTCATTCAAGTGTAGATCAAACAATGATTAAGTAACCATCCACACATGCATGAAACATAAAAACACAAGATAACATAAATTATATGTGGGAAAATCTCAATTTGATGAAAAAACATTGATATATAAAAATTGAATATAGTTATATAATATAAACACCAACTTCATATGGAGCAGTAACCCCAACTAGCTGAGCACCAACTCAGCTACGCTTTAGCAGGCACCTACTTGGAAGGAGGCACCAACATGGTAGATGAATCAACACAAAATAACACACCTAAAACACTTGAAAAAATTCATAATACCTCATTTATTATAAAATATATGATGATCTCCTTTCTCATCTCTTTACACACTTCTATCCCTCTCAAAATGGCCTCTAGCCTTCTTCGCTCAACTAACCCTCTTTTTGACATGGTTAGGTCATATCACCTTATTAATCATATTTATAACCTTTATCAAAGATTCATATCTAATATTATACACTCTTATAATGGTATATAATACCTTCTTCTCACCAATATGTTATCTTGTTTGCATACTCTCATCACTCTAACAGGCCTAAAAATGCCTAGTATTTATACAAGTTTCTTGTTAATATCATTCTTAGTCATCCAAAAACCCTTACCTTCTTCATTTAGACATGAAATTTATATTATAACATATCATATACATGGATAAAATTTTATTTTAGTCACTTTAGGTCTGACCTACCTCAATTAGGCCTTATTTCACTTTAGGTCTCATGGAGACTTAATCCCATGAGGCCTACTTAGCACACGTTACCCTTTAATATTATTAGAGCACAATAAAACACCTCACATGATAGGAACATATCATATGACACTCAAATATATAATTTATAATCTCATATAGTCTCTATAACACATTTTATCTTCAACCACCACTTGAATCATGTTATTAGTACTCTTCATAAATAGGTCTATACATACTTAGAAAGTTTATCTTGAATAAATAATGCATAAACACAATTTTTAAAAACAAAAATGAAAAAAAATAACATATATATATAATATAAATTACCTAATTATTATCACTATATTATTTATACTTCATAACTCATGTCAAAAGGGCTCCAACCCTTCTCTATAAAAATCCCACTTAGAACTACCAACTAGCCTCAAAACATAGTCATGGAAAAAATAACTTCTAACACCTAATAAAACATAATCAAGGAATTAAAATGCATGAATAATATCCTAAAATATCCTCAAAATAATATTTGACAAAATTATCATAATCGATAAGGACAACTATTGGCCTTAGAGACCAATTTGTTGATCTTCTCTCTCTCTTAGAGCTCATTTAACCAGACAAGCCATTTTGACTTCAATGTTCCAACCTCTTAAAATAAATTTAAATATTATTAAAATCATGGATATGATATAAAATTACCAAAGGTAAACATCATGTTCATTAGATGCATCAAATCATGGCATAGATTACCAAACTCATCATTTCAGCTTGCTTACCCAGTTCTGATAGTTTACCTTCTAACATAGTCATGGTGATAATGAATTTAAACACCTATGTAGACACTTTAAAATAATTCCAATGGATTGGCATGATCTTATAAGATCATATGACCAATCTCAAATAGATATATAACATGGTCATATGGAAATATCACAACCTTACACCTTTATTATCTCATCTGGACTAGACCTATAAAACTTATATCCAACATGAACATGTATTTCAGCTCTTGAGAAACATATTAATGCACTTTCATTCATCCTTAATTGATGATAACACATACCTAATCACCTTCTCACTTCTACCTAGTTTTCTCAATGTTTACACCATTATGCCTATTAATAATAGGTCAACTTATATGACTAGTTTAGCACACATGATGGATAAAACCTACTTAGAAACCACCATGTACATAAATTATAAGTCTCAATCTTCTTCAAATGATTTGCATACTTTGACCTAGTCAAATCTAATTAAAATAATAGATCTTTGATAAATAAGGTATTTTCTATAGGGTTCACTCACTTAACAAACCAATCACACCTAGAGATGCTTGGTAGAGTTGAATACAACCTCAAATCACTTAACTAGACATATCAAACCATTCAGAGAAATTTATAACAATAGTTTTCATATCGGGTCACTATTAGGGTTCTTTTAGGGTTTAAACCATCTTCTTGTATTAATGATCATTCATAAATCTTATCCCCTCATTTTAAAAACCAATGCTTATAAATTTGATCTAGGACCATTCCCCATATACCATGAAAATATTATGTTCCCATGTAGAGGTTACATGTGCCAATGAACACTTAAAAGTCCTTCTCAGGTTGAAAACCCTTAATTTTGTAAACTTGAGAAACCTCAAAACCAATTTTCATGTCTTTTATTGCAAAATCTGACCTAATATTTGGTCAACACACCTATAAAAACATGAAATAATTCTTTTAATTCTCAAATAATCACACTTTCTTTGGAAATTTATCTTGATACCCTATATGGCCACCATCTCTCTTTACTCTCTAGGCCTTGACTTCCAAGTCACATTAGGCCTTGAAATTGACCTTATATCCATTTTCCAAGTTTTCAAAACCCCATATATATGTCATAAAACCTCCTAACATTCTCAAAAACTACCATACATTCTTCAAATGCCTTTAAAATACCTCATGACCCCTCATTAGGTTAGACAGGGTCTAGAAATAGTCAAGTTTCATGATAAGTTTATAGGTCATACCCCTGTAAGCTCACCCTGAGACTCTCATGAGTGTTTAAATTCCTTAAATTCATGTTTAATAAAATTTTTATAGTCTCTTATTCCTTAGGGTATCCATCTTACTAGGCCACCAAGCTCATACCTTCTGACAATGTCTCTTCATGAAATGACCAATGTCATGATTAGGCTTCTCAAGCTCTTAAAAATTGACAACTGACCTTAAAACACTTTTTTATGCTTATAATTTTTTCTAACATGCCTTTAATTGTCCTCAAAAAAATTAATATCTATGTACACATATCTTCATGATCATCATTCACATGCTCATGATATGACTATGCTTGTTACGACTAGGCTTCTTAAGACACCTTATATTCAAGGACTGGTACTTCAAAACATGCTTACCTTGAAATAAAACTTTACTTCAACCTCAAAAGAATCATTAAGTTGATCTAAAACTATCTCTAAGTAGAGAGACATAAGGTTTAATTCAATTATTCTCTTGTCACTTAGCTTCCTTGTCATAGTAGGCACACAAGCTCCTACCCCACATACCATGTATCTTGACATCATTGAAATCAACCTTGACATCAAATGATATCAGCCTTCACATCAATGACAACACTTATCAACACCCTCATCCATATTCATTAAGGTAATATAGATCATAATATCACTTCAATCATTGTCAAAGACATCCAAACCTACTCAACACCATGAGGATACTTAACACAAGTTGAAATAGAAACATGACAATGACAAGACATTAGGACCTAATCCTTTCATATGATAGTTTATGAACATTATGATGGTCAAGTATATCACCTAAATATCTAAGACAAATAGGAGATATAGTGATAGAAAAAAAACTCAATGACATCTCTATGAGTAATGAATGACTTCAAGAAGCAATTAGGAGACATCATCACTCAGGATAGCACAATGTAGAGGCTTAAATAGGTGTCATGAATTTTTTTTGGCTATAGGGGTTATTATTAGGCCTTGGGAGGCCAAATTTCCAACATTTTTGGTGACTCAATAAATTGACCAGCCTGTTGGTCAAGGGAACCCACTGACTTTTCATGAAAATGATAGTGTTTAAACATGACAACATGGTTTTGATGACTATCCTCCTAGAATGCCAAATAATTAGCACTTTTGATACCTTTATGACTACAAAAAACCAACAAGACACAAAAAAATACAACTAAAGAAATAACCTAAGCCTAGTAAACACACATAACCTAAGGAAAACAACAAGAAATGACAACAAAACAACAAAGTAAATAATTATAAAATTATGTTAACCACTTATTGAAATAAGCCAAAAAAACACTAAAATATTTAACCTAGGATCATATTCCTTCCTCTAGGGTCAAATGGAAAACATTTCTAGTCACTATGGCACCATGAGGATTGGTTTCCATGTTTTGATTTGAGTCCACCTGGGCATTGATCACTTTATGAGGATTCTTACTTGGATATAAAGGTATTGGCATGTTCATGGCCTCTTGAGAAAAAAAAATAACTTTCTTTTTCTACCCTCAGGTAAATGGGTTAGTTATATGAGACCAACACCCAATAATACTCATTAAATATCTACCTTGTATGATCAATGTAAACGTTACCTCAGTCATGAGATTCTCTATATCATGTTGGATAATTTGAGGTTATTCTTATGTGATGGATATCAGGTTATTTTTTAATAGAGATACATTTGATGTCATGAATTATTGAGGCCAATTAGGTTCATTTTCACCTTTTGAGAGTGAAGATACATCTATAGATGGGGTGAGGAGTTGATAACCTTTATTTAAAATCTCAAAAAATTCATCTACTGATAAGATATCTTCTTAAGATGGTGTTATTAGAGGGTTGACTCTTTGCTTGATGCAACTACTTTCCTCAATCTAAATTAAATCACCTATTGACCAAATTTGATCTTGTAGGTCAAATTGGGACCCTTATAGGTAAAATCTTGATTACTATATATTTTAAGGGTTTAATATTATGTCAAAGAATGTATTATGAGTCCTTTGATATCATTTCATGTCTAATTATCCTTGATGCTAGTCATTTTTAATCCTTATACTTTTTTGAGTCATTTAAAGGTCATAAAAGGAGAATTTAATGACTTGTACAACATTCTTGGGAAATGTGAAGGTTTAAAAAGGTTATGTCACATGACATGTGTCCTATTATGTCTTAATAAACTATTTCTAATTAAAAAATGGCAAGTTCTTCAAAAGAAATATTAGTTTTCTTTGATAAAGAGGAGCTTTCTTGAGGTGTATAAACTTGTATAGCCTCCCATAGATAAAGACACTTGATAAGTTTCCCTTGGTCTTCCATGCACTTATTATAGATATTATTTTGATCAGAGGCTCCAAGAAATTGAGAAAAATGATTCTCACTTCTCCGACTAGGCTTGGCAAGCAAGAATGGCCCTCAAGTTTTCAAATGTATGGCCAATAGGAGAGGTTTCAAGAAAAATTATCTTGGGGATGTATTATACACTTATTCATCTTCCATTTGATGTTTTTTTGTAGAGGAATGGCAGACTATACTTTATGAACCATTCCTAATAAGTTGACCTATCTAATGTTCTTGATAATTTGTACACCCTATAGGTTTTTCTCTTGTATGGATAGTTTCTTACAATCCATATGCTAAGATTGATTCCAAATTATTTTTTCTATCTATTCTCATTATTTCCATGATTAGGTTTATGTTTGGAAAAGATATCATGGGCTATTTAGTTCAGTTTGTAGTTTGATGTCCTAGGTGGAATGGTAGTCATTTTCACTACTTGCAAAAGGTTGTACTCTCTACAAGAGCCTCATATGAAGGGGATATGATTTTTTCCATTTTTAATTAATATATAGACAAAATAACTTAAATATTTAATCTCACAACATCATGATTGGATCAAACATTCAATGATGCCATACTCAATTTCACTCGCAACCATGTTGAATCACATATTTAGACTCTATTTAGTAAATTCATGGAAGATAATTTAAGGTCTCAAGACATTTAAAATTTATTTAAAATTATGAAAAAACAAGAAGCAATCTCCAAAGAGTTTATAAAGGGACTGTGACAATCAATACAATATGCATATACAAGAAGCTCATTAAATATACAAGTATCTAAGAATGATGCCATGATGGAATTGGAGATCTGATAGGTGTTTCAAATATTCTTGAGTTGTAAAAGTGTATTTTGTCACTTGGTGAAGTTATATAGTTAATCCCAAGCATATATCTCATATACACTACCTATGTTACTATTCACTACCTAAACTCACAATCTCCTACCATTAAAATACACCTACAAGTGTCTCATAGAGAATCTCATGTTGAAAAGGAGTATCTAAGATGAGAAAGGTTTTTGATAGTGATAAGAGTTTATTTTAGACTTTTTAAATGTGTCCAAACTACATTAGAAGCCATAGACCATGCATAATTCCCATCAAATCATCTACTACCTACACTATGAAATGTCCATCTACAAGTGGCCTTAACAAAGAACTAGGGTGCCATATGAGGGATGAAACAAGTGGTGAAACTCTTTTTGAAGTCATAAATTTTTTAATGGATCATGAAAAACCTATGTGGAATACTAAGTTGGTATTCCAACTATGAGGAACTTTCAAAAGGAAAGATGACTGTAGACTCAGGGACCTTTTCCCAAAACTACCAAAATAGAGGTCTAGGGCATTTTATCAAGGATATACAACAATTTTAAAATGAATTTGAGGAATAATAATGACCTTTACTTGTATCCTCTACATTGAAGATGATATATGAAAATTTTTGAGGGTGGAAGATTAGTGGAAGATAGTTTTGAAGAGACGTAATATGCACTCTTGAACACTAATTTTAGACAGTAATGACTATAGGGTTTGAAGTGTTCAAGTGATCTTAACATCTAAAAGTGTAAATAAGGATTATTATTCATGATTAAAGGACCTTATAAAGATAAATAAATATCAAGGATTATAAATAACATTAGTATAGGTTGATATGAACTTTTAGGGGTCTAATCTACACCTACAAGGGTCCCTTCAATTGAAAAACATTGACCTACAATATATTGTTGACCTATACATCATTCATGGAAATATATTAAGCATGGAATATATATAATTTTGGTTAGTGGAAGATTATTTAAAATTCATCAAAGTTTCCCAAGGTGATGTTAAGTTTTTTCTAAGATAAAAGACACATATAGGACCCCACACAGTTAACTATAGTTGACTATGAAGGGTAGAGAGCAAAGGGATTGGGTTTCTTGAGGTGAATATAACCCAAATATGGAATGAATAGGTAAAAACAGTTATAAAATGATATTGGAAGATATAAATAGGTTTTATTTAATGTTTATAAAGTTTAATCCAAGCAAGGTAACCTACATGTATAGTACATTAAAGAAAAACATAGTCAAATCTTGCACACAATCTTATGAGTTTAGGTTGTGTGTAAGGGTACATGGAATTATAAAGTAATGAATGGATTGGTATAAATATATTATGAATAAATAATACTAGATATTCTCTCATCATATGAAAATCATGCATAATATGGAATCACAACAAGCATCATATAGTCCACATTTTAAAACCCTATACAATTTGCTTTTCTAGGTTTTCTTTTTTGAAATTTGCAAGAATTAGAAGGTCATATGACCTACCCAAGAGATAAAATATTATATATATATATATATATATATATATATACACATGAATTTTATAATCTTATATAATGTTAAATTATTCTAGGTAAATTAGGGAAGTACCCTATATTTTGTCTCAGACAAAGGGTACTTCCCTTCATAGCAAACCCTATAGTTTAGAGGAAAGCATATAAAGAGATGAGACAAGAAGATAAAAATACCCTTCAAGAATGTTTTATAAGTTTAAAGATTCCTAATAAAACATTAGAAATATATTTTATAAGGGAGAAGCCTTATAAGGAGGTCTAAACACTCAAAAGTGCAGATAGGCTTATGAGGCATGGTTATGCTTAAAGTCCAAATGAAAGGTCAACTTCAATTATAGCATGAGATGAGATTTATAATCCATTTATACATGTATATTGGTGCATAATATATGTTTTTAATCTATTTTAATTAAATTAAGTCATAGAGGAAGCCACTTTTGGCTCAGAGATAGTCCAAGCCTACAAAAAATGGAGAAAAGAGATTGATAGGGAAAATTTGAATGCTCTCATCTTCTTTGAAGCTTTACATGGAGATATAATAAGTTTTAAGGTGTTGATAATGGTCTTAAAAATATTATTTGTGTAATTGGTTGGCATTTACAACATCCAATATTCTTGAACAAAGCTTAAGAGCCTAAAACACTTAAAACCCTCACAAACCCTACTTCTAGACTTGATTAGGAAAACAAGGAAGGAAATGAATCTAAATGGAGTATAATGTATTTTTAAATGATTTTATATTATATATGACTCTCCATATATCATTTCCATTCACTTGAGTGGAACCCTATCTTTATGATTAGGGTACAAGATTGCTCTTTTTAGCTATTTTTTGCATTATGTAGGTTATAGGAGGTTTAAAGAGATGAAATAAACTTTGGAAGGAATATTGATATTTTAGATAACTCTACATGTACATTTAACTCTTTCCTAAGTGTGCCTACCAACAACTCCATCTTAGCTAGTCAAAATTGACATAGTGAACATAGTAGTGAGAAGGGTAAAAATCTTCAAGTAAACCAATTTTAAGGTGTGTATTATTCCTATAAGGAAATGAAGGGTATTTAAAAGTGTCATATACTCAATTTTTAAAAAAATTATGGAAAATTGATGCCTTTTTGGAATCCAAGTGTGGAAGGTGTGTGAAGGAGGAGTTTCTTTAACTACAAGCAGTGATGGATCACTTTCAATGGAATCCAAGTGATTAGGAATGTAACAAATGCATGGAACCCTTACCTCTCATTCCAATAATTATACCTATACCTAGTTAGTTTTAGGATATTCAGATAGGGGTGAATGATGAAGATACTTTTTTGAGCCAACAAAGGGAGTTTCATGCCACATTTCAAGAGTTTCATGACTTGGGGTGCCACTTGTACTTTTTAAGTTTGTATGATAAGTTTTAAATTATATTATCAATACACATGTAACTCATTTTATCAGTGTGACAAGTGTCCTTATGAGCTTTGGACTTTATTCTGATCCTCTCTCTCTCTCTCAAGTTATATAAGAACTAGCCATTTTAGCTATTGTAAATATGTTCCACCTAAGTATGAAGAAGCCCTACTCATTTACATACCATAAGATCAATAAAAACTACCAATTTTACCTCTTCTATGTCTATTCATAGTGTGTTCATTTGAATGATTGATCATGCTTAGTGATGACTATTGTTTCCTTAGCATTGTTATCTCATTCTCACACCTATTTACAACTTGACAACCTCTTCTTATAGGTCATGTGAAGTTTTTTATGAAGTGTCAAGGTTGAGTGAGTTAGTATATTAAAATAGTGTCATTATAGGTATCTTATATAGTTCTGATAGCTTAAACATTCATCACAACCTCATAATCAAATATTGATGTGAGAAGATTCAGATTAGAGAAGTGTATGCCTAGTTAGTCCCTTAATTTCATGTGTGACATGAAACTAGTTGGTAGTTATCCATTAATTTAGTGTATCACTACCTTCAAGATAGTTTAATTTAAGTTTTCTCTCCCTTTTCCTTTTAATAATAGGTGTAGTAGTGATCTACAAGTGGTACATTAAGGGAGCTAGACTATCTAGAGATTCACCTCATTCTTGGGATACACATAGCCTATAGGTATTTAAATTATGCCACTTAGATGAAGAGAGATTAGAAATCTCCTCAAAGGTTGAAAATCCAAGTTATAAAATCACATTTAAGTAAAGACTAACTTGAGTTGGTGATTTCAAACAAGTCCATTAATTGGTTCTCATCTAGCTCAAGTGTGATTGGATTCTCTTCAAATTGAAAAGTAGAAGGTGCAGGAGTCATCACATTACATTTTAAAATGTCACCTTATTAAACATGATCATGGGGATGAAAGTCATTATCTACCATATATAATTGGTCTTTTGAATTTCCTTCATCCTTAACAACAACTTGATGATTTTGCATGTTCTAAAAGTTACCTTCTCCATCATCTTCATTGACTGGTCTGCACTTGTCTTATTCCATTACTAAATTTTTTATTGAGGACTACCATGATGAAGAGAAGCTACCATGTGACCAAGGAGTTCTTGGGAATCATTATATTCTTTTTCAAATAAAATTTTTATATTTTTTGGACCATATTGTTCTTCCATCTCATCTTGCATCCAAACAACCTCTTACAACTCATCCTCTTTTGCATTATGAAAGACTGATTCACACCTATCCTTTTTAAAGGGTGTTCAAATGGTGATTTACTCTTATTTCTCACTCAATTCACTCTCATATTCCATCTCTATAATTATTTCTCCCTCATTTTACTCATAAAGGAGAAGCTCATTATCAAGGATTGGCATGGTAGACCCTTGAAAAATATTAATAAGATGAGTCAAATCCAAAGGTGTTGTAGGTACTTTATAATGCTCATTGGGATTCCAACATAAGACAAAAATAGGTGATTATAATTATCTAGGAGTAAACCTTAGTGCATAACTTATCATTATGGATAACACCTCTTGAGGAAGGGAGTTTGGAGGATAAAAAAACAATAAAACTAGCATGGTACAATCATGGATCTATCCTAAAGTGTGATCCAAAGAATGTTAGAAGTACTAAGAGCAGTATGCATTTTATATGTTGGAATACATTCCTCCCATAATTTTTAATAAAATTTTATGGATTATTAATGTTAATTAAATCATAAGGATATTGTACAATGTAAATTAATTTAATGTTCTAAGAAGATGTATATTTTTCATAGGAGCATTAAAGCAAAGAATGATAATAAATATCATTTGAATCCTTAGCTTGGTCATATCTAGATAATTATGGGTTATAAAATATATACCTTTCATCATATTATATATAAATGTGATTAATATTAAGGGTCTCAACCATTATATCACTAGAGGATGAGTGGGAAATGGGATTCTTAGGGATAATCATAGAAGTAGAAAACTCATTATTTGGCCTCTTGAAAGAATGAGGTCACAAGGAGGGAGGAAACTAAGTGATGATATTATATGGGATATCTAATGTTTTAATTTTAATATTAATCTCATCAATTTTATCATCATCAAAGCTAATAGGTTATATGGTATATTTCCAAAAAAATGGAATGAACACCATAACCTTCATTAGAATTGATGGTATAATTAAAATATTAGTAATTGTGAAAATGAATGTTTGGAAAGGGTTCAAGGTTTAGTATTTTAAATATAATATATTCCTATAATTATTTTAAATTTTAGGGTTTAGTATCAACTTGAGTCTTATATATATTACCCTTGTGATAAAATTTGACACATTGACATGGAGAAGAGGCTATTACCCTTATGTGATGAGTCCAAGGTCAACCAAGAAAGATGTGGTATGATAATGGAAGTTAAATATCATCACCTTAACTATAAGGATGATGGGTGAAACCATGATATGGATCTAAACACATAATAATGGAGTTTTTACCACTCAAAATGTTTATTCATCTATGAAATTCTCTCACTCATGCTAGTGTGTGTCTCTTCTATGCCTATCACCTTAGATATGCATACCAAAGAGAGATTTAGTGTCTTTTTATAATAATGGAATCATACCCCAAGGTGTGGGACACTTTCACTCCTTGGGACAAACTTCCAAATTAGGTCAGCTTCTTTTTATTCTAGATGCACCTAGTTTAGGACCAATGCATAGACCTATAAACAACAAAATGAAATCTAGTACTATCACTCAACCTAAACTTCACTAAGGGGAAATGGAGAGAAAAGGTAATATGTTTGATAGAATATAAAAGGTGATAGAAAAATAGTATAAAAATCACCTCACCCTCTTAAAAACACAATAAGACTAATAGGTTGGGTAACAAATCTTCAAACTTGATGAACTACATAAGTGTTTTTGCATGGAGTTAAGTGAACACAATGTAGTGTTAAGAGGCATGATAAACAATTCATAGATAACACCTATATATACACAACATGAGACATGCATATACTTTTGGTTCTATGTAAATTTATGAATGGAGGATGGAAATGAGAGGGATAAGCATACATAGATAAGGATCAACAACCATGAATGCACATAGAACATAGAGCATGAAGAAAGGTAAATCGGTTCCTATTAATCTCAATATATAAGTAAATATTAAAAACTTGAATAGGTAGAACTCTATTATACCAAGAGAGGGCTCTTAGAGGAAATTTTGGTAGTGTTATGATGCTTAGAAATGTTAGTGTTTTTACAATGAAAATTATGGTTTATATATCACTGGGAGAGGCCCTACATAATCAATTTTCCATTGGAGGTGGTAGGTAAGAACCTAAATTAAGATGACGTATCTATAGTTTAAGGTTAATTAATATTAAAAAATCTTTGTAATAACTATTAAAACCATGCTTATTCAACCTAGGTCTAACAATTTGATCATGGAAGTAGATAGAAGATCATTGATGGGTCCATGTGTGCATCTAAGAATGAAGGGTGTTTAGGTATCCAATGGAGGTGTGTTATCATACTCTGACACTCTAATAGTTGCCTTTGTATTAAATTATATTCAAGTTCAACTACCATCCTTTATTTATTGTTTCTACCTATCAATCTACTTCTACAAGCATGTTGATTTAATACTACATAGGTATGTTTCTAAGTTTTTTTTATGTTCTCTTACATATGTGGTAGGGGTCAATATGTGTGCCTATCTTTTGGGTCTAGGTGTACATTAAACTTTGTGTACTAAATTATGTATAGTTGGGAGTGTGCACTAAAGTTTGAAAATTTAATTAAATACACAATAAATCTACAAGTTTATCAAGGGAACTAAGGGTGATCTTATGTCGAAATGCAAAAGTACCAAACTCTTTCTACACCTAGTTTCTTATGATGGTCTTCATAGTCTGCACCTTCCTATAGATCTTGTACTAGTATGTGAATGGAATGGTGTGAAACTTAGATCATGATCTACATTTTACAAGGTTGTACATGTGAAAATTTATGACTTGGCATGGGGCTTTAATATTTTAGTAAGAGTAAGTATTTAAATAAGGTCATACAAGAATATTGAATATCTTAAATATACTCTTCATGATTTGAAACTGCTCGCTACGCACTTCTCTCTTTCATTACTTGAAGTTGAGAAGACCCATGTGCTTTGACTTGTGCATCATATTGGTGAAATGAAGGATATTTTCATGGGGTACACATATTAACCTCCTTATAAGCATAAATAAACACTTAGTTGATGTGTGAGCCTATGTTTAATATTGAGTGCAGGCATGGATGGGAAGCATTTGCTTGTAGACTTATTTTTAGAGAAATCAACACTAAAAAAGTACACCACCTCTTGTTTAGTACATATGAGTTTATAACTTTATGGATGTGACTTTGAGAGTGAATTTTTTTTGTGAACTCTATGATCTGCTTGCCTATTAACTAGGTATCTAATAGTTTTGAAGTAATTTATTAGGCACAAAGTCATTTGGAATCCCTTGATATTTTTGATGACTGTGATTGACATGAAAATCCATTTTGAAATTAGAAGGAACTAATATATTTTATATAAGTACAAATAAATAAAATAACTACATCAAGTGGTGCCTATATGAAATACAATTCACCTAATAGAACTATGCACAAGCACTTGGAGGAAAAGAAATTATTCCAATCAATGGCATGTGTGAATGACACTTATAAAATTAAAACATCTAGATTAATATTTACAAGGCTTTTCATGATCATTAGAGATATTTATTGATATGAATCCTATTGAAAGTTATTGGAAATACTTTTCCACTTAGCCTTACAAGATGGCATGCATTATCTTGCGTAACTAGCTATGGTATATGGGCCACTCCATATAAAATTGAACTTTGTATGCCTCCTGGACTTATCTCTATCTGCATCCCATTTAAGTACCAAGTCTCTTTCATTAAATATTATATTAGTATCGATTATATCATTTGTTTTATTAGTTTATGCATGATGAAGCTCCATAATGTGCATGCCCTACACCTTAATTTCCTTGATCTCCATCAACTCAGATAATATTACCATCATGGGATCACTCTCAAATAATTACAATTGATGAGATATATCTATCAAAGGAAACTCAATATACATGAGCAAATTTGCTTCCTTTCCATAGACTAACATGAAGGGTGAATTCCTTAGCACCCTTTTTAGCACTATTTGATCTACCTAGATGGCTATATTGAGCTTAGTATGTTGTGATCATTAGTTATCTTCCATGTTTTGATTAATGATTTAAATCAGGTTATTTTTAACTAAGTTAGTTATACCATTACCCTAAGGGTGTTAATTATAGGAGGTGTTTAGATGGATGTTATGTCTGACCATCCACTTATTGATCTTCTGAGGAAAGCCATTGCATTATCTCAAATAATAGTGGTTAGAACACCAAATATTGTGATAATACTTCCATAAAAAACTATAATAAAATCCTCATTATCATTATTGATAATTATTTCCTCCCTCCACCTTGTGAATTAGTTAGTTTCCATGAGAATCGATTTATGTCAAATGATTGATAGTGAATTTATCATACAAATGAAATCTGGGTGTCATTGCATAAAGGGTTGGTCGAATTGTATTAAGTTTATGGGTAGTGTTAGCAACCCAATTTTCATCCTATGAAGGAGAGTGTTAAATTCTTCTTCAAACTTGGACTAACATGGGAATGGCCTAAAGGCTATGTGTGAACTTATAATTAGATCAAACCTCTAGATTATGGGGCTAGCTCCCCTAGTACATCACTTGTGGATAAGTTTACTAAAACATACTACTATTGGGGTGAAAAGGGATATAGAATGCATAAAATAAATTTACTCTAACGGATGGTGATGTACCAATGTGAATATTCATCCACTCAATCTGGAATTTAATAAACACTAGTAAGCAATGCAAATGATTGAATCTTAGATCTCTAAGGACTCTTATGCAAATGTGTTTCACATAAAGGTTTTACTAAGTGATCAAAATATGAGGTTAATTATGGAAGGCCTAATTCAATGAACTAACCAATCAATATTTCCACTACAATCTTAGCTACTCAATATTCAAACACTATATGTGACCTGCATAAGATTATCTACTAGTAACTAGGTGAAATTAAGACCTGTCAAGGGAGAAAGAGTACCACATGTTCAAATCAAATTAATAGAACACACTAAACTTGTATCAAAGAGTATAAAATAGTCATTTTTATTAACTTAATAGGTTGCAAAGTATCAATCTTGGAAGAGTTTCCTCATTCTTAATAAATAGATTTCAAATTAAAGCCTTTTTTAATGGATATATAGTAGAATAAGGAGAGAAAGAGAAGGAGAGTGGCATTGAGGTGAGAGGAAAATGTCATAATTTTCCATATCAAATTCATTACTTCATTTACATTAGTCACAACTAGTTACAATAGCCTCCCAAATGACTCTCTCCATGCACTGATGTTCTTTATGGTCTTTGAGTGAGCCCTTAGGCATTGAAGAGAGGTAGCGGAGAGTGTGGTTGACTTGTTCAACCTCATTAAAGGCATATATATTTCATTTTTTGATAAAAAACATTCTCCTTTTGGTAGTTGGAACATTAATGGGGTGTAATTAGGACATTATAGAACATACAACAACCATCCTCCTTTTGAGCATATTTGAATAGGTCAAGAAATTAACTTCTTCCTCCATTATCGCTATTGAAATTACACTTGGATCCTTCAATTTACTCAATTACCAGGTGTAATATCTTGTATTGACACTTCTAATTTCCTTTCTATACCATTATTTAATTTTACTTATTGACCATGTTGGCCTAACAGGACACTAAGCCTAGTTACATGGTGTTTTTGCTTGAGTAGCCATGGAAAATTTATAAGAGACATTATTAAATTGTGAATAGGTGAGTATCAGGTCTAAATAAACATCATACATCATGTCATGGGCCTTCTTGAGTTATTCACACCTATAACCTTATCAAACTAGTTGACTAGGCCATTCTTTCCTTCATTTTTATAGACTAGTTATTTATAAGAGAGTTTCATAGTCACTTATACACATGTTATTTAGAATATAATGAATTAATTACATTAAATTTTTTCCAAACAAACATTTTCAATGATTTTCAACTCTTAAACTACCTTGTACCTCATTTTCTGCACTTTTCCCTGAAAAATCATAGTTTTATGATAGGTCTATATAGTTTCATATAACAGAGTAACATGGGAAAGGTATCCTCTAAGTTTTATTTATTATTAAATTTTTTTTTAGTCATTCATGAGTGTCTAATTTTAAAAACATCCATTTTTATCGAGATTGGTTTATAGGAGGGTTTAGGGAGGGTTTTAGAGGTCCACCATCTTAACAATGGTTCATAAAGTATAGACCTCCAAACCAAAACTTATTATTATGTATCCTAATTCCATTAGACCATTAAAATTTCATTATAATATTTATTTCCCGTGCAAAAGGTGTGTTAAAATATGAATGTAGGGAAGTGTGTTTGTAGTCTTTTGTAGGTAATCTGGACATGTTATCAGTCTTAAAAATGGTTCAAAAACTTATACCACTTAATCTAACTATTTATATCATGGATATTAAGTGTATATAGGTTCCTAAATATTTTTAATATCATTTAACCCAAGTCTTATTATGGTGAGTGATCCAATCTCTTGAGCAAGTCACTCAAATTGACTATCTAGACTATGTGACTTAAGGAGAGTCTTAAGACTAAAATTCATCTCATCTTTGAACCTATAATACTTGAAATCATATTTTTAATACCTAAAAAAAACTCCCACACCTCATAAAAGTCCTAATACTTATTGGAGAAGGTTAGGGTATGCTTCAATGTGATGTGAGGTTTAAGGTCTAGTTATGGCCTTTAGGCCAAACAAGCCTAGATTGAGTATTGGAGGTTCAAGGCACTTGTAGGTGATATGGGGTGTTAAAAATCATAATATAATATTATTTAAAAAAAATTAAATCCCCTATAAATTCCTTTGGATGACCATGCTCCAATCTATCACCATTATCTTATGACTATGTTTGTAGGTTACTCTACCAATCTATGTGTTTGTGGGAGTTAGAGGTTTGAATAGTTTCCTCTCTTTCCATTATAGTATTTATGGAGTTATAACTCAAAATATTTATTCAATGTTGGAAACACTTTCCTACTAAGTCCTTATTCCAATTATGTTACTTACAGTTCTTCATTTCCCTTGCCTAAGGTTTCTTAGGAGTGAAACTTGTATAGGCATAGAGCTTGATTTGGAAAACTCTTAGTTTTATATAAGGATTTTAATACCTTTTAAACCTTATTCATGTCATATAAACCCAATCCTTAGATATTTCCATCTCTCAAACTCCAATTCTGCTTCAACTCCATTCTATCACATGATTGTCTATTAATAACAACTCATATTATCTTATGTCTTTTAGGGTTTTGGGATTTGAGTAGGATTATTTCCCATTACACTATTGAGTTAATGGAGATATAAAATCCTATTCAACCTAAACTGAGAACCTAGATACATACCAAGGGTCAAAACCTTCCCAATTCTATTTTTTGTGTTTTATATAGTCAAGCTTAAGGTTTGTGTTCCACTAGGCTTGAGTAGCCCTAAGACTAGTTTTGGTGATTTTAATCCTCCAAATGATGTTATAGTATCTTTAAAACATTATTAAATACCTATAAATTACCAATTATTTATTCTCAACCTTTCAACAACTCCCAAGTATATATAAAACCCTCAATTGGTATGCACAGGCTAGTTTTAGGTATGTCTTCTTAACTATCCCTCAAGGTAATTTTGAATTGAAACTTGAGTTTCACATACTCAAAGAGAATATGGGGTAAATTAACATCACATATCATTATCTTAGAACCCATTATTAATTTTGATCTA
The DNA here is from genome assembly GCA_037957365.1 of Torreya grandis. Taxonomy (NCBI): domain Eukaryota; kingdom Viridiplantae; phylum Streptophyta; class Pinopsida; order Cupressales; family Taxaceae; genus Torreya; species Torreya grandis. The sequence continues at coordinate 610,894 of JARHVA010002681.1, forward strand.
TCTTCCTAGTCTTCAAAACTTTAAATAGCTCAAATGGTCTCATTAATGACTATAAAAAGACTAGGGTAGTTCCGAGACAAAAAAGTGACTAATTTAATGGATTTTATATCGTATATAATATAATTAATAGTTAATATTACCTAAAATTATCATATAAAAAAAAAATTAAGATCCCCTTGAAGACTAGCTTTAGGCATTAATTGTGTGTTCATGACTATGTGTATGAGGTTTTGAGTCTCTTTTTTACCATTATCCAAACCATATAATTTGGTTTAAACATGATTTATGAATTATATTTCATATATAATATATACCTTAATGTTCATTATCTCATATTTATCCCTCCCTTTAGGCTTAACTACCTGGACTGAGTTTACATCCTTTGTATACCTTTAACAAGACACTTGACTATCTTTTGAGCTTTATGGCTTCATATACAATAATATCATATTATACAATGTATTTAAACCTCTTTTAATCTTTAATAAAGTTATAATTTTTTTCAAACACCTTCCTTCTTCACTATGTTGTATCTTTAGTTCATACCTTGTAGACATGGATGTAGGTGCTTTTGAGACTAGGATTGTGTCTACTACCTAAAACCTCATACTAAAATTATTAATGGAATTCAACCTAAATAAAATCCATATAAATCTCAAAAATATCTTCATTTTCATATCTTACAAGTTCACCTTCAATCCAATACTCAAGACTAAGTTTTTATTCATTTAGCTCTATATTTCCACTATGTTGGTTGTAAATGCTTTTGAGGTGTTTCTTGAGCTAGAAAACCCTTTGACCTTATATCCTCTTGAACTATATATTTATCTTAACTAAGGTTTTCAAACGCAAATAAACCATTCACCTCCACTTCTCAATTTTCATTTGTTTCAAATAGGTCTGTATATTGTCGTTATACTTGTTGACTACAGGTAAGGATTTACTCCTTTAGTAGTGTTTAAGACTCTAGGATTCATCTTCATGACCATGGTATTTATCAACAACCTTGAAATGTACCAAAAATTTCATTCATAATTTAGAGTTGAATAGGTAGTCATATGTGTATGTGATGTTAATGGAATATATGTGAAGATTGAGAGGAGTGATAAGCTCACAACTATGGCTAAATGGTAATGTGAAAGTTATGAAAATGGAATGAAACATAATAAAGATGGAAATAAGCATGAATCCAATCCTAAGACATCTAGAAAATGATCCTAGACACATTATACATATGCCTAAAAATATATATCATTTTGGAGGTCCTTAATGAAAAATACATAGTGAATCAAGGAACCTAGGATTTTACAATCTACCTTAACATATGATAAGTTACCTCAACATATGCTAAACTAAGACTATATGGATGTTGAGGATATATTGATGGTTTAAAAGCTATAATATCTTGATGAAGTTTAAGAAACCTAAAATTAGGACACTTTTAATGAATTAAACATTGGATACAATGTTTTAATGAGTCTTGACAACCTTGAATCCACCATGAACCATACAACCATTCAAACTACCTCCAGACTAGAGATTTGTTAGTTCATTTGTCTTCTTCATCTCTATAGATCCACATGTGTGAGATGAGGATGGGTAATTTTATGGGAAAGATGTACAAACTCTTAACAAGCTCCATAATCTTCATTTTTTATTTCACTATGCTTAAGAGAGTATAAAGCAAAGAAAATTGATTCCCTGATTGAATAGAGAATCCATTCTAAGTGTCTTACCTTGTTTAGGATTATTCATAAAGGAGAAAGAAACAAAATGAGAACAAATTCCAAAAGACTTAATTAATATAGGGTCCCCTCCTTTTTCCCAAAATTTTATATCTTGATATTCTCTCTCATGGTTGTACCATGTCCAAACCTCAAGGGCTCTACTAATATGTTAAGGATATTAATGAAGTAATAGGATTGGTTCTTGGCTTATTTCACATAATTTTCCAATGAAATTCCACTGAAACACCTGCCATGACTCCACTTGGAATCTCTTGACCTCCACTATATGAAAAAGTCTATACCAATATATAAAACCTATATAAATAGTTGAAAAACACCTCTTTTTCCTACACTTTTCCACATTTCAATCTTGGAACTACCATTTTAGGGTAACATGAGGACAAAAATAGGTCAAATGACATCTTCATATAATTAAGTTTTGGAGAGAAAAAGGTGGAATATTTCACATGTGTGAGCTCTTTTGATTACAAAATAACCTTTTAGACTCGTAAAAGGGACAATTTCAAAGTATGAACCATTTAATTAAAGTAATATAACAACCATGAGGGTAATTTAAAGATGTTATGAATGATTTAGTGGCCCTTTTAGGTTAAATTTTTCCATTTAAAGGCCAAAACCTACTTTTTAAATAGTATACAAATAGCTTGAAAAAGGATATTTTCTAATGAATATCATAAATACTATGTTATAGTCTACTAACATGTTTCAATGTGGCTTCTATGTATTTTCATCATATTTCAAAGATTATAGTTAGACCCATTCCTTGCATATACCAAATACACTAGAGAATTTCATAGTGAGTGTTCATATGCCACTTTTTATTGGAATCAAGATGACTGAGAGGAGGGGGGTGTGAATTAGTATTAAAAAAACTTTCTTTTAATTTCACTTAAGCATTCATGAACATGGATTCAAGAATGTAAATCAAATAATGACTAACCATACACATATGCATGAAACATAAGAACACAAGATAACACAAATTATATGTGGAAAAACCCTCAAGAGGATGAAAACCCACTGATATATATAAATGGACTATAGTTCTATAATATAAACACCAAATTTAGTGTAGCACCAACTTCACATGGAGCACCCAACCCAACTAGTTAATTAGTAACTCAGTTATGCTTTAAAAATCACCTACATAAAAGGAGGAACCGACCCCCTAGATGAATTATCACCAAATAATCCACCTAAAAACCTTTATCACCTTAAAAATAACTTATCTTTTATATAAAATATTATGATATCCTTTTTGATCTCTTCACACACTTCTATCTCTTTCAAACTGGCCCTCTTTTTGACTTGATTAGGTCATATGACCATATTAATCATATGAATAACCTATATAAAATATTCATAAATAATTATATACACTCCTTTTATGGTCTTTAATACCTTCTTCATCTCACCAATATGTTATCTCGTCTGCTTACTCCCATCACTCTAATAGGCCTAAAAATGCCTAGTATTTATACAAGTCTCTTTTACATATCCTTCTTCTTCAGCCAAACACAATTACCTTATTAGGTTAACCATGAAATTTATATTATTACATATCATATACAGGGATAAAATTTTATCTTATTCCTTTATGTCTGACCTAACTCAATTAGGCCTTATTTCATCTTTAGGTCTCATGGAGACCTAATCCCATTAGGCCTACTTAGCACAAGTTACCTTTTGATATTATTAAAGAACATTAAAACAACTAAAATGTAATTAAAATATCACATTCCACTCAAATATATCCCTAATAATATCATCTATGCTCCACAACACCTTTTAATTTCAACTGCCACTTGAAGCATGCCATTAGTATTGTTCATAATTAGGCATGTGCATACCTAAAAAGTCTATCTTGAACAACTGAATTATAAACAATTTTTTTCCAAACATATATGTAAAATGACACATATATAATATAAATTACCTCAGGTTCATAAAATATTATTTATATTTCATATCTTATGGTAAAATGACTCAAACCCTTCTATGTAAAGAGACCACTGAGAACTATCAACTAGCCTCAAAACACAGTCATGGAAACAAAAACTTATGAAAACTAATAGAAAATAATAAATTAAATAAAATTAATTAATATTATCCTAAAATATCATAATAAAAATATTTAACAAAAGTATCATAATCTCTAAGGACACTTATTTATCTTGCAAACCAATTTGTTGACCTTCTCTCTCTCAGACCTCACTCAGCTAGATAAGCCATTTTGGCTTCAATGTTACAACGTATTAAAATAGATTATAATATTTTGAAAATAATGGATATAAAATAAAATTCCCAAAAAACAACATCATGTTCCTTATATGCATAAAATCATGGCATAGATTCTCAAACTTATCACTTCAACTTGTTTACCCATATATACTAGTTTACCTTTAAACACAATCATGATGATAATGACCTTCAACACCTTTGTAGATAATTTTATAGAATTAAAATTAATTAATATTATTTGATAAGAACATTATACAAGTATAAAATAGATAGATAACATGGTCATATGGAAATATTGGTAGTGCAAACCAAACTCACAACCTTACACCTTCACTATCTCATCTGTACTAGACATGTCAACTTATGAGTGACATTTTCATCATATCCAATAACCTATTATATTCAACATGAATATTTTTTTAAGTTATTAAAAACATATTCATGCACTTGGATTCATCCCTAATCCATGATAACACATCCCTAATAACCTTCTCACTTCTACCTAGTTTTTTCATTATTTGCACCACTAGGCCTATTATTAATAGGTCAACTTGTATGATTGGTTTAGAACACCTAAGGTATAAACAATAGTAAAAGACCACTATGTAAATAAAATAAAAGTATCAATATTATTCATCTAATGATTTTCATACTTTGGCTTGGTCAACTCTAACTAATATAACAAATCTCTAAAAAACATGACATTTATTGTAGGGTCCACTCACTCACCTAACAAACCAATCACATCTAGAGATGCCTATAATATTTTAATACAACCTCCAATCACTTAACTAGATATATAAAACCATTTTTAGAACTTTATAACAACATTTTTCATACCAGGTCACTATTAGGGTTCTTTGAGGGTTTAAACCATCTTCTAATATTAATGATCATTCATAAAGCTTAACCCCTCATTATATAAAACAATGCTTGTAACTTCGATCTAGTACCATTAATCATATAAAATTAATATATTATGTTCCCATGTGTAGGTTACACATGGCAATTAACACTTGAAATTCCTTCTCGAGTTGAGAACCCTTCATTTTATGCACTCAAGAAACTTCAAATACTTTTCATGCCTTTTGTTGCAAAAATTTACCTTATACTTGGTCAAAACACATATAAAAACATGTAATACTTATTTAAATTCTCAAATACTCACTCTTTCCATAGAAATTGATCTTGATACCCTATCTGGCCACCATCTCTCTCTCTCTTTGCTCTTTAGCAAGTGTCCAAGTTATAAACACCTTATATATAAGTCATACAACCTCTTACCATGTTAAACCACTACTATACATAATTAAAAATGACTTGAAAATACCTCATGGCCCCTTATTAGGTCAAGAAGGGTCTAGAACTAGTCGAGTTGCATGTTATGTCTATACGTCCTATCCATGTAAGCTCACCCTAAGACTATAATGAGTGCTCCAATGCATTAAATTCATGATAAATAAAATTTTTATAGTCTATTATGCCTCTGTGCATCCATATCACTAAGAAACCAGGATCATACCTTCTCACAAGGTCTCTTCATGTAATGACCAATGTCATGACTAGGCTTCTCAAGCTCTTTAAACTTGACATTTGACCTTAAAACGCTTCTTGATTCTTCTAAATTTTTTTAACATGCCTTACTTTCTCCTCAAACAATGCCATATCTTTGTACATACCTTTTCATATTCATCATTCACATTCCCATGACATGACTATGCTTTTTATGACTAAGCTTCTTAAGACACCTTGTATTCAAGGACTAGTAATTTAAAACATGCTTGATTGGACCTAAAAATTGACATAAACCTTAGAAGAATTATTAGGTTGCCTTCAAATTCTCTCTCAATAGAGATATATAAGGTTTCCTTCAAATTATCTCTTATCAAATGGCTTCCTTGTTATATCAAGCACACAAGCTCATACCCCACACACCATGCATCTTGAAATCAATGACAACAACCTTGACATCAAATAATATAAACCTTAACATAATTGAAAACACATAAACAAAATCTCCCTTTATCATTGATGTAAAAACAATCTTCAAACTTATCATTCTCATCTCCCCTAGTCTAGTCAAACTCCCTTCTTGGACTTTCTCCCCCTTTGACATTAATGACAAAGGTCTTCCACAACTATCATCTGGAAACACACCCACTTTAAAAATAACGTTAAACATATAGAGTATGAATAATTAAGGCAACATGATCCCCCTTACCCCATACATACCTCCTTCAAAATGAACTCAAAATACAATACCACTTCAATATAGATCAAGCTCAGTCAATAACCTAAATATCTTCCCCTCAAACCAAGCATCAACCATGCTTATGATAACTATAGAGTGTCTCCATGAAGCCTAATGGAATCACCTATTTCCATAGATCACTAAAAATCACAATTTTAGTATATTTTTAGATCTCAATGATCTCACAAGACTAAAAATCATTTCATATCCTTTTAGGCTTGATTTACAATATAAGCTTGATCTCTTTGTCAACCATTTGATTATCAACGTGGGCTGACAATAGGCATTCCTGACTTGATTTCACATCTGAAGCATGCTCTATCATATCAAACATTCCACTTGATATTGTAAATTGATCATGACTCATCCTCATAATCTTTGGCTTCCATGCATTCATTTGTCTTATTTATTGTACTTAAGGGGCTTCAAACCTCTTATTTTGACTTGATGACATTATAACTTTATTAAGACATATTTTTTTTAATGTGTACTACATTATAATAATTGTATCAAACTAACTTATACATACCATTTGTTTGATGTGAATTATGACTCCTTCCATAGCCCATGAGTAATCATTCTTGGAGGGTCATCTACACTCTCTTGCTCTATGACCAATGTGACTGCATACAAAGTAATAACCATTGAATGAACTAACACACCTTATAGCATTAGGCTATTTGATATGTCTTTTCATGTTGACCTTTTTTTTTTCAATAGTCTTTTCCTTGACTTGAGCTACCTCCTTTTAGTCTTCTTTACAACTAAGATTTGTATTATCACTTCCAAACTTTTGACTACTTAAGATATCATCTAAAGCCTCAATACTCTTTTAAAACTCCACAAAGGTCCTTACCTTTCTATATATTTGATTCAACTCAGCTTTCAAAGATTCCACTTCAATTTCATACCTGATGCATTCATCCTCTTTAGCCTTTAGGTTTACATTGACTATCATTATCTATACCTCAACTTGATTAATGATATCCTCATACTCTTTGGAGGTGTTACTAATTCTCTCCTAAAACAAGCCAATCTTCTCCTCATAGTCTTTAACTAATGATCTTATTTTGTGATTATTTATTTTTTGAAACTTCAAATCCTCTAAAGTACATAAAAAATCTACCTCAAGGTTAACTTTATCTTCTTCTTCGTTGATTCTACATCAACCATAAGGCCTTTCCCATTGGAGAAACCCTCACTATCTGATTCTATCAACATAAACAAGGTTTTATTATTATCATGTTTAAGTTAAGTATTACCACCACCTCTATCAGATTCACTTGAGTTACATCATAAAATTTAAGTTATTTAGTGTAGAAGGTTCTCTTATTCTTGAATATTTCTTTCATACCTTCATACTTCCTAAAATCCATATTTTTATTAGGAATATAGGCCTTATTATCATATTGATGATGTTCATCATGTTCTTTGTGCTCAGTCCTATCCTTGTTAGGAAACTTAGATGAAAAGTGAATAATCTTACCATAGTTAAAAAATTTTAAGGGAAAATAACCCTTGTACTTACTAGATCTAAACCTCAAATCTCTTAAAACCATGCCTATGAGTTGATCATCATCAACATCTGAACATTCCTCATCATTGAAATTTTTGACTTTTGTGCTCTTTTCAACTTTGAAATTTGATTCCTTCTTGGTATGTCTTCCTTCATTTGTTCTCATCTCATAGGTATTAAATATTCCATGAAGCCCTTCCATCTCTAGCTTGTTCAAATGTTGCATCTCTTCTACTATAGACACCTTAGAGTCAAATCTAGGAGTTAGTGATATAAACACTTTTTGAAAAATGATATATTATTTCATTTCTTCTCCCAATAATCTAGTGACATTGACAACTTCATCAACCTTCAATAGGTAAGATGGAATCATTTCATCTTCATGATTTAAAACTATCTTTGGTAGGTTTGTAACTTGTCCATATTCACCTTAGTGTCCTTTTCATAGATAGTCTTAAATTTGGCCCATATCTCTTTATCTAATTCATAGTGAATTACCTTCACATGTTTTACCTCTAATAGGACACAAAGAATATAATTCATTGCCTTAGAGTTGTTTTCACTAGCGATTTGACATGTTGCATCAGTTGACGGAATAAGAGGAGCATTATAGCCATCCACAACTGACTAAAAATGTCATGACCTTGAGACATCAAATATATCATCATCCTAACATTACAAAATACATAATTAGATCCATTAAACAATGGAGCCTTATTGGTAGGGAAATCACCATGAGTTTGTTGACTAACCATCCTTGCTTCTAAGATCTTCCTTTAGTATTTTTAGACATGCTTTAAAAGGACAAGGCTTTGATACCAAATTTTATAAGTAAGATGATTGAGATGGGGGGTGAAAAAGTCTTAAAAATATTTCTTTCAATTTCACTTAAGCAATCATGAACATTCATTCAAGCATAGATCAAACAATGATTAAGTAACCATCCACATATGCATGAAACATAAAAACACAAGATAACATAAATTATATGTGGGAAACCCTCAAAGGGATGAAAAAACATTGACATATAAAAATTGAATATAGTTAAATAATATAAACACCAACTTCACAAGGAGCAATAACCCCAACTAGCTAAGCACCAACTCACCTACGCTTTAGCAAGCACCTACTTGCAAGGAGTCACCAACACCGTAGATGACTCAACACAAAATCAACCACTTAAAACACTTTATCAAATTCTTAATACCTCATTTATTATAAAATAGATGATGACCTCCTTTATCATCTCTTTAAACACTTTTATCCCTCTCAAACTAGCCTCTAGCCTTCATCTCTCAACTAACCCTGCTTGTGACATGATTAGGTCATATGACCTTATTACTCATATTTATAACCTTTATCAAATATTCATAACTAATATTCTACACTCCTATAATGGTATATTATACCTTATTCTCACCATTATGTTATCTTGTTCGCATACTCTCATCACTCTAATAGACCTAAAAATGCCTAGTATTTATACAAGTTTCTGGTTAATATCCTTCTTAGTCATCCAAACACACTTACCTTATTCACTCAGCCATGAAATGTATCTTACAACATATCATATACATGGATAAAATTTTATTGGAGTCCCTTTAGGTTTGACCAACCTCAATTAGGCCTTATTTCATCTTTAGGTCTCATGGAGACTTAATCTCATGAGGCCTACTTAGCACACGTTACCCTTTAATATTCTTAGAGTACATTAAAACACCTCACATGATAGGAAAATATCATATGACACTAAAATATATACTTTATAATCTCATACGGTCTCCATAACATGTTTTATCTTAAACCACCACTTGAATCACATTATTAGTACTCTTTATAATTAGGCCTATCAATACCCAAAAAGTTTATCTTGAATAACTAATGCATAAACACAATTATTACAAACAAAAATGAAAAAAAATAAAATCATATATATATATATATGCATATATATATATATATGTATGTGTGTATATATATATATATATATATATATATATAAAAGATAAATTACCTAAGGATCATCACCATATGATTTAGACTTCATAACTCAGGTCAAAAGGGATCCAATCCTTCTCTATAAAAATCCCACTTAGAACTGCCAACCGGCCTCAAAACATAGTCATGGAAACAAGAACTTCTGACACCTAATAGAACATAATCAAGGAATTACAATACAATAATATTATCCTAAAATATCCTTAGAATAATATTCAAAAAAATTATCATAATCGATAAGGACACTTATTGGCCTTGGAGACTAATTTGTTGACCATCTCTCTCTCTTAGACCTCATTTATCTAGACAAGCCATTTTGAATTCAATGTTCCAACCTCTTACACTAAATTTAAATATTATAAAAAGCATGGATATGATATAAAAGTACCAAAAATCAACATCATGTTCATTAGATGCATCAAATCATGGCATAGATTCCTAAACTCATCATTTCAACTTGCTTACCTAGATCTGATAGTTTACCTTCTAACATAGTCATGGTGATAATGACTCTAAACACCTATGTAGACACATTAAAATACTTCCAATGAATGTGTATGATCTTATAAGATCATTAGACCAATCTCAAATAGATATATAACATGGTCATATGGAAATACCACAACCTTACACCTTTACTATCTCATCTGGACTAGACCTATAAAACTTATATCCAACATGAACATGTATTTCAGGTCTTGAGAAACATATTAATGCACTTGGATTCATCCTTAATTGATGATAACACATCCCTAATCACCTTCTCACTTCTACCTAGTTTTATCAATGTTTACACCATTATGCCTGTTAGCAATAGGTTAACTTATATGATTAGTTTAGCACACATGAGGGTTAAAATATTCTTAGAAACCACCATGTACATAAAATATAAGTCTTAAGCTTCTTCAAATGATTTTCATACTTTGACATAGCCAAATCTGATTACTATAATAGATCTTTGAGAAATAAGGTCTTTCTTGTAGGGTCCACTCACCTAACAAACAAACCTAGAGATGCTTGGTAGATTTGAATACAACCTCAACTCACTTAACTAGACATATCAAACCATTCAGAGAAATGTATAACAATAGTTTTCATATCAGGTCACTATTAGGGTTCTTTGAGGGTTTAAACCATCTTCTAGTATTAATGATCATTCATAAAGCTTATCCCATCATTTTAAAAACCAATTATTGAAACTTTGATATGAGACCATTCCACATATACCATGAATATATTAGGTTCCAATGTAGAGGTTACATGTGCTAATGAACACTTGAAAGTCCTTCTCAGGTTGAAAATCCTTAATTTTGTGAACTTGAGAAACCTCAAAACCAATTTTCATGCCTTTAATTGAAAAATTTGACCTAATATTTGGTCAACACACCTATAAAAACATGAAATAATTTTGTTAATTCTCAAATAATCACACTTTCTTTGGAAATTTATCTTGATACCCTATCTGGCCACCATCTCTCTTTACTCTCTAGGCCTTGACCTGCAAGTCACATTATGCCTTGAAACTGACCCTATAGCCATTTACCAAGTTTTCAACACCCCATATATATGTCATATAACCTCTTACCATGCTCAAAAACTACCATACATTCTTCAAATTCCTTAATTATGCCTCATGACCCCTCATTAGGTTAGGCAAGGTCTAGAAATAGTCTAGTTTCATGCTACGTTTATAGGTCTAGAAATTCTCTCTCAATAGAGAGACATAAGGTTTAATTAAAATTATCTCTTGTCACCTAGCTTCCTTTTCATATTATGCACACAATATCGTACCCCACATACCATGCATCCAAACCTACTCAACACCATGATGATACTCAACACAAGTTGAAATGGAAACATGACAATGACAAGACATTAGGACCTACTCCTTTCATATGATAGTTAATGAACATTATGATGGCCAAGCATATCACCTAAGTATACAAGATAACTAGGAGATATAGTGATAGAAAAAAAACTCAATGACATCTCTATGAGTATTGAATGACTTCAAGAAGAAATTAGGAGACATCATCACTCAGGATAGTACCATGTAGAGTCTTAAGTAGGTGCCATGAAAAGTTTTTAGTTCTAGGGGTTATTATTAAGCCTTGAGAGGCCAAATTTCCAACATTTTTGGTGAATCAAGGGATTAAACAGCATGTTGTTCAAGGGAGCCCATTGAATTTTCATGAAAATGATAGTGTTTAAACATGACAACATGGTTTTAATGACTATCCTCTTGGACTACCAAATAATTAGCACTTGTGACACCTTTATGACTATAAAAAACTAATAACACATTAAAAATACAACTAAAGAAATAATCTAAGCATATTAAATGCACATAACCTAAGGGAAACAACAAGAAAAGATAACAAAACAAGAAAGGAAATAACTATAAACTTATGTTAACCACTTATTGAAACAAGACAAAAAACACTAAAATAATTAACTTGAGATCATATTCTTTCCTCTAAGGTTAAATTGAAAACATTTTTGGTCACTATGGCACCATAAGGATTGTTGCCATGTTTTGATTTGAGTCCACCTAGGCATTGATCACTTTATGAGGATTCCCACTTGCATCTAAAGGTATTGGCATGTTCATGGCCTCTTAAAAAAGCAAATAACTTTCTTTTTCTACCCTCAGGTGAATGGGTTAGTTATATGAGACCAAAACCCAATAATACCAATTAAATATCTATCTACCTTGTATGATAAATGTAAAGTTTGCCTCAGTCATGAACTTCTCTAGATCATGTTGGATAGTTTGCGGTTATTCTTATGTGATGGATACAATGTTATATTTTAAGAGAGATACATTTGATGTCATGATTTTTTTAGGCTAATTGGGTTCATTTTCACCTTCCAAGAGTTAAGATACATCTATAGATGGGGTGAGGAGTTGATAACCTTTCTTTAAAATCTAAAACAATTCATCTACTGATAAGATATCTTCTTGAGATGGTGTGATTAGAGGGTTGACTCCTTGCTTGATGGAACTACTTTCCTCAATCTAAATTAAATCACCTATCAACCAAATTTGACCCTGTAGGTCAAATTGGGACCCCTATAGGTAAGAACTTGATTAATATATGTTTTAGGGGTTTAATGTTATGTCATAGGATGTATTATGAGTTCTTTGATATCATTTCATGTCTAATTAGCCTTGATACTAGTCATTTTTAATCCTTATACTTTTTTGAGTCATTTAAAGGTCATAAAAGGAGAATTTAATGACTTGTACAACCTCCTTCAAAAAATTTAAGGTTTAAAAAGGTGATGTCACATGACATGTGTCCTATTAAGTCTTAATAAACTATTACTAACTAAAAAATGGCAATTTCTTTAAAAGAAAGATCAGTTTTCTTTGATAAAGAGGAGTTTTCTTGAGGTGTACAGATGTGTATAGCCTCCTATAGATAATGACACTTGATAAGTTTCCCTTGGTCTTCCATGCATTTATTATAGATATTATTTTGATCAGAGGCTCCAAGAAATTGAGAAAACTGATTCTCACTTCTCCCACTAGGCTTGGTAAGAAAGAATGGCCCTCAATTTTTCAAATATATAGCCAATAGGAGAGGTTTCAAGAAAAAATATCTTGGGGATGTATAATACACATATTCATATTCCATTTGATTTTTTTTTTGTAGAGGAATGGTGGACTATACTTTATGAACCATTCCTAATAAGTTGACCTATCTAATTTTCTTGATAATTTGTGCACCCTATAGGTTTTGCTCTTGTATGGATAGTTTTTTACAATCCATATGCTGAGATTGATTCCAAATTATTTTTTCAATCTCTTATAATTATTTCCATTATTATGTTTATGTTTGGAAAAGATATCATGGGCTTATTTAGTTCAGTTTGTAGATTGATGTCCTAGGTGGAATGGCAGTCATTTTCACTACTTGCAAAAGGTTGTATTCTCTACAAGAGCCTCATATGAAGGGGATATGATTTTTTACATGTTTAAATAATATATAAACCACATACCTTAAATATTTAATCTCACAACATCATGATTGGATCAAACATTCAATCATGACATACTCACAATCAGTGCTTTACTCAATTTCACTCGTAGCCATGTTGAATCACATATTTAGAGTCTATTTAGTAACTTCATGGAGGATAATTTAAGGTCTCAATACATTTAAAATGTATTTAAAATTAGGAAAAAACAATAATTAATCTCTAAATAGTTTATAAAGGGATTGTGACAATCAAGACAATATGCATATACAAGAAGCATTAAATATACAAGTATCTCAGAATGATGCCATGATGGAATGGGAGATCTGATGGGTGTTTCAATTATTTTTGAGTTGTAAGAGTGTATTTTGTCACTTTTTTAATTTATAGAGTGAATCCCAATCATATATATTTTATACACTACCTATGTTACTATTCACTACCTAAACTCACAGTCTCCTACCATTAAAATACACCTACAGGTGCCCTCATATAGAATCTCATGTTGAAAATGAGTGTCTAAGATGAGAAAGGTTTTTGATTGTGATAATATTTTATTTTATACTTTTTAAATGTTTATAAACTACATTAGAAGCCACAGACCATGCATATTGCCCATCAAATCATCTACTACCTGGACTATGAAATGTCCATCTACATGTGGCCTTAACAAAGAACTAGGGTGCCATATCAGTGATGAAACAAGTGGTGAAACTCCTTTTGGAGTAATAACATGTTTAATTGATCATGTAAAACCTATGTGGAATAATAATTTGGTATTCCAGCTATGAGGAACTTTCAAAAGGAAAGATGACTGTACACTCAGGGACCTGTTCCCAAAACTACCATAAATAATGGTCTGGGGCATTTTATCAAGGATATACAACAATTTTAACATGAATTAAGGAATAATAATGACCTCTACTTGTATCCTCTACATTTAATATGATATCTAAAAATTTTGGAGGGTGGAAGATTAGTGGAAGATAGTTTTGAAGAGACCTCATATGCACTCTTGAACACTAATTTCATATAGTAATGACTATAGGGTTTGAAGTATTCAATTGACCTTAACATCTAAAAGTGTAAATCAGGAATTTTATTCATGATAAAAGGAACTTATAAAGTCAAATACATCTTAGTTTGTATAAATACAATTATTATAGGTTGATATGAACTTTTGGGGGTCTAATCTACACCTACAGGGGTCCCTTCATTTGAAAAATATTCACCTACAATAGATTATTGACCTATAAATCATTAATGGAAAATTATTAAGCATGGAATATATATAATTTTGGTTAGTGGAATATTATGTAAAATTCCTTAGAGTTTCCCAAGGTGATGTTAATTTTTTTCTAAAATTTTAGACACTTATAGGACCCCACACAATTAACTATAGTTAACTGTGAAGGGTAGAGAGCAAAGGGATTGGGTTTCTTGAGGTGAATATAACCCAAATATGGAATGAATAGGTAAAAATACTTAAAAAATGTTCTTTAAAGATATAAATATGTCTGATTTAATGTTTCCAAAGTTTAATCCAAGTAATGTAACCTACATGTATAGTACCCTAAAGCAAAACATAGTCAAATCTTGCACACAATCTTGTGAGTTTAGGTTGTGTGTAAGGGTACATGGAAGTATAAATTAATGAATGGATTGTGATAAATATATTATGAAAAAATAATACTATATAGGATCTCATCATATGAAATTCATTTATAATATGGACTCACAATAAGCATCATAAGTCCACATATTAAAACCCTACATAGTCTGCTTCTCCAAGGTTTTTTTTAGAATTTTCAAGAATTATAAGGTCATATGACCTAAAAAAGAGATAAAATATTATATAGATAATCTACATGAATTTTATAATCTTTTATAATGAAAAATTATTATAGGTAAATAAGGGGAATACCCTATATTTTGTCTCAGATAGAGGGTACTTCCCTTCAGAACAAACCCTATAGTTTAGAGGAAAGTATATAAAGAGATGAGACCATAAGATAAAAATACAATTAAATAAGGTGTGAGAAGTTTAAAAAATCTTAATAGAACATTATAAACATATTTTTATAAGGGATAATCCTTATAAGGAGGTCTAAACACTCAAAAGTGCAGATAAGCTTATGAGGCATGGTTATGCTTAAAGTCCAAATGAAAGGTCAACTTCAATTATAGCATGAGATGAGATTTATAATAAATTTATACATGTATATTGGGGAATAATCATTGTTTTTAAGATACTTTAATGCATTTAATTTATAGAGGAAGCCACTTTTGGCTCAGAGACAATCTAAGCTTGCAAAAAATGAAGAAAAGAGTTCGATAGGGCAAATTTGAATGCTCTCAACTTATTTGAAGCTTTACATGGATATATAAGAAGTTTTAAGGTGTTGATAAGGGTCTTAAATTTTTTATTTGTGTAATTTTTTGGAATTTACAACATCCAATATTCATGAACAAAGCTTAAGAGCCTAAAGCACTTAAAACCCTCACAAACCCTAGTTCTAGACTTGATTAGGAAAACAAGGAAGGAAATGAATCTAAATGGAGTATAATGTATTTTAAAATTATTTTATATTATATATGAATCTCCATATATCATTTCAATTTACTTGAGTGGAACCCTATATATATGAACATGTTATAAGATTGCTCTTTTGAGCTATTTTTTGCATTATGTAGGTTATAGGAGGTTCCAAGAGATGAAATAAAATTTGGAAGGAATATTGATATTTTAGATAACTACATATTTCCATTTAATTATTTATAAAAATACCTAAGTGTGCCCACCAACAACTCCATCTTAGCTAGTCAAAACTGGCATAGTGAACATAGTAGTGAGAAGTTTAAAAAGCTTCAAGTAAACTAATTTTAAGGTGTGTATGATTCCTATAAGGTAATGGAGGGTATTTAAAAGTTTAATATACTCAATTTAAAAAAAATTATGTCAAATTGATTCCTTTTTGGAATCCAAGTGTGGAAGGTGTGTGAAAGAGGAGTTTCTTTAACTATAGGCAGTGATGGATCACTTTCAAAGGAATCCAAGTGATTAGGAATGTAACCAATGCATGGAGAAGAATGTATGGAACCTTTACCTCTCATTTAAATAATTATACCTATACCTATTTAGTTTTAGGATATTCAAATAGGGGTGAATGATGACGATAGTTTTCTGAGCCAATAAAGAGAGTCTCATGCCACATTTCAAGAGTTTCATGACTTGGGGTGCCACTTTCCTCTTCTAAGTTTATATGATCAATTTCACATTATATTCTAAATACACATGTAACTCATTTTCTCAGCTTGACAAGTGTCCTTATGACCTTTGGACTTCTTTCTTATCCTCTATCTCTCACGTTATATAAGAATTATTCATTTTAGCTATTGAAATATGATCCACCTGAGTATGGAGAAGCCCTACTCATTTACATACCATAAGATCAATAAATACTACTTATTTTACCTCTTTTATGTCTATTCATAGTGTTTTTACTTGAATGATTAATCTTGCTTAGTGATGACTATTGTTTCCTTAGCATTGTTATCTCATTCTCACACATATTTACAACTTGAGAACTTCATCTTATAGGTAATGTGAAGTGTTATATGAAGTGTCAAGGTTGAGTGAGTTAGTATATTAAAATAGTGTCATTCTAGGCATCTTCTATAGTCTTGCTAGCCTAAACATTCATCACAACCTCATAATCAAATATTGATGTGAGAAGATTTAGATTAGAGAAGTGTATGCCTAGTTAGTCCCTTGGTTTCATGTGTGACATGCAAATAGTTGTTAGTTATCCCTAAATTTGGTGTAAAACTACCTTTAAGATAGTTTAATTTAAGTTTTCTCTACCTTTTGCTTTCAATCATAGGTGTAGTAGTGATCTACAAGTGGTACATCAAGGGAGCTAGCCCTATCTAGAGATTCAATTCATTTTTAAGCTACCCATACCCTATATGTGTTTAAATTGTGCCACTTAGATAGGGAAGAGATGAGACATCTCCTCAAAGCATGAAAATACAAGTTAAAACATCACCTTTAAGTAAATAGTAACTTGAGTTAGTTATTTCAAACAAGTCCATTTATTTGTTCTCATCTAGCTCAAGTGTGATTAGATTCTCTTCAACTTTAAAATTAGAAGGTGTAGGAGTCAACACATCACAATTTAAAATGTCACATTACTAACCATGTTCATGGGGATGAAAGTCATTATCTACCATATATAATTGGTCATTTGAATTTCCTTCATCCTTAACAATAACTTGATGATTTTGCATGCTCTCAAAGTTACCTTCTCCATCATCTTCATTGATTAGTCTGCACTTGTCTTATTCCATTGTTGAAACTTTCATTGAGGACTACCATGATGAAGAGAAGCTATCATGTGACCAAGGAGTTCTTTGGAATCATTATCTTCTTTCTCAAATAAAAAATTTATCTTTTTTGGACCATATTATTCTTGCATCTCATCTTGCATCCAAACAACCTCTTACAACTCATACTCTTTTGCATTATGAAAGACTAATTCACACCTATCCTTTGTAAAGGGTGTCTAAATAGTGATTTCCTCTTATTTATCACTTAATTCACTCTCATATTCCATCTCTACAATTGTTTATCCCTCATTTTACTCATAAAGGAGAAGTTCATTATCAAGGATTGTCATGGTAGACCCTTGAAAAATATTACTAAGATGAGTCAAATCCAAAGGTGTTGTAGGCGCTTTATAATGCTCATTGGGATTCCAACATTTGACAAAAATGGGTGATGATACTTATTTAGGAGTAAAACTTAATGCATACCTTATCATTATGGATAATACCTCTTGAGAAAGTGAGTTGGAAGGATAAGAAATATATAAAACTAGCATGGTACAATCATGGATCTATCCTTAAGTGTGATCTAATAAAGATTAGAATTACTAAGAGCAGTATGCATTTTATATGTTGGAATACATTCTTCCCATAATTTTTAATAAAATTTTAGGGACAATTAATTTTAGATAAATTATAAGGAGATTGTACAATGTAAATTAATTTAATGTTGTAAGAATATGTATATTTCTCATACGAGCATTAAAGAGAAGAATGATAATGGATATCATTTGAATCCTTAGCTTGGTCATATCTAGATAAGTATGGGATTTCAAATATATACCTTTCATCATATTATATGTCAATGTGATTAATATTAAGGATCTCGACCACTATATCACTAGATGATGAGTGGGAAATGGGATTATTAGGGAAAATCATAGAAGTAGAAAACTCATTATTTGGCCTCTTGAAAGAATGAGGTCAAAATGAGGGAGGAAACTAAGAGATGATATTATATGGGAGATCTAATGTTTCAATATTTATATTAATATAATCAAGTTTATCATCATCAAAGCTAATAGGTTATATGGTATATTTCTAAAAAAAATGGAATGAACACCATAACCTTCATTACAATTTATGGTATAATTAAAATATTGGTAATTATGAAAATGAATGTTTGGAAAGGGTTCAAGGTTTGGTATTTTAAAAATACTACATTCATATAATTATTTTAAATTGTATGGGTTATAATCACCTTGAGTTTTACATATATCAACCTTGTGATAAAATTTGACACATTGACATGGAGAAGAGGCCATTGCCCTCATGTAGTGAGTCTAAGGTTAACCAAGAATAGTGTTGTATGATAAGGGAAATTAAATACCATCATCTCAACTCTAAAGATGATGGGTGAAACCATGATATGGATCTAAACACCAAGTAATGGAGTTTTTACCATTAAAAATGTTAATTCATGTGTGAAATGCTTTCATGCATGCTATTGTGTGTCTCTTCTATGCATATCTCCTTAGATATGCATGACAAAGAGAGATTCAGTGCCTTTTTATAACAATGGAATCATCCCCTAAGGTGTGGGACACTCTCACTCCTTGGGAAAAACCTCCAAAGTAGGTCAGCTTCCTTTTATTCTAGATGCACCTAATTTAGGACCAATGCATAGACCTATAAATAACAAAATGAAATCTACTACTATCACTCAACCTAAACTTGACTAAGGGAAAATGGAGAGAAAAGGTAATAGGTTTGATAGAATATAAAATGTGATGAACCAATAATAGAGAAAGCACCTCACCCTCTTCACAACACAATAAGACTAATAGGTTGGGTAACAAATATTCAAACCTGATGCACTACATAAGTGTTTTTTCATGGAGTTAAGTGAACACAATGTAGTGTTAGGAGGCATGATAAAAAATCCATAGATAACACATATATATACACAACATGAGACATGCATATACTTGTGGTTATATGTAAAGTTATGAATGGAGGATGGCAATGAGAGGGATAAACATACATAGATAAGGATCAACAACCATGAATGCACATAGAACATAAAACATGAAGAAAGGTAAATCAGTTCCTATTAATCTCAATATATAAGGAAATATTTAAAACTTGAATAGGTAGAACTCTATTATACCAAGAGAGGGATCTTGGAGGGAATTTTAGCAATTTTATGATGCCTAGAAATGTCAGTGTTTTTACAATGAAAATTATGGTTTATATATCACTAGGAGAGGACCTACATAATCAATTTTCCATTGGAGGTGGTAGGTAGGAACCTAAATTAAGATGAGGTATCTATAGTCTAAAGCTGATTAATATTACAAAATCTTTGTAATAACTATTAAATACATGCTTATTCAACTTGGGTCTAACAATTTTATCATGGAAGTAGATGGAATATCAATGATGGGTCCATGTGTGCATCTAAGAATGAAGGTATTTAGGTATCCAAGGGAGGTGTGTTATCATGCTCTGACACTCTAATAGTTGCCTTTGTATTAAATTATATTCAAGTTCAACTACCATCCTTTATTTATGGTTTCTACCTATCAATCTACTTAGACTAACATGTTGATATAAGACTACATAGGAATGTTTCTAAGTTTTTTTATGTCCTTTTACATATGTCATAGGGGTCAATATGTGTGCCTATCTTTTGGGTTTAGGTGTACATTAAAATATGTGTACTAAGTTATGTATAGTTGGGAGTGTGCACTGAAGGTTGAAAATTAAATTAAATACACAATAAATCTACAAGTTTATGAAGGGCACTAAGGGTGATCTTATGTGGAAATGCAAAAGTACCAAACTCTTTCTACACCTAGTTTCTTATGATGGTCTTCATAGTCTACACCTTCCTATAGATCTTGTACTAGTATGTGAATGGAATGGTGTGCGACTTAGATCATGATCTACATTTTAAAAGGTTATACATTTGAAAATGTATGACTTGGCATGGGAATTTATTATTTTATTAAGATTAATTATTTAAATAAGTTCATACAATAATATTGAATATCTTAAACATACTCTTCATGATTAGGAACTGTTCCCTACGCACTTCTCTCTTTCATTACTTGAAGTGGAGAAGACCTATGTGCTTAGACTTATGCATCATGTTGGTGAAATTAAGGATATTTTCATAAGGTACACATCTTAAACTCCTTATAAGCATAAATAAACACTTAGTTTATGTGTGAACCTATGTTTAATATTGAGTGAAAACATCGATGGGAAACATTTGCTTGTAGACTTATGTTTAGAGAAATCAACACTACACAAGTACACCACCTTAGTACATATGAGTTTATAACTTTATGGGTGTGACTTGGAGAGTCAAAAATTTTGGTGACCTCTATGATTTGCTTACCTACTACCTATGTATCTAATAGTTTTGAAGTAATTTATTAGGTACAAAGTCATTTGGAATCCCTTGATATTTTTGATGACAATGATTGACATGAAAATCCATTTTGAAATTGTAAGGAACTGATATACCTTATATAAGTACAAATAAATAAAATAACTACATCAAGTGGTGCTTAGATGAAATACAAATCTAAGCTAACAGAACTATACACTAGCAGTTGGAGGAAAAGAAATTATTCCAAACAATGGCATGTGTGAACAACACTTAGAAAAATAAAACATCTAAATTAATATTTAAAAGGGTTTTCATGATCATTAGAGATAGTAATTGAGATGAAACATATTTATGGTTATGGGCAATACTTTTCCACTTACCCTTACAAGATGGCATGCATTATCTTGCGTAACTAGCTATGGTATATGGGCCACTCCATATAACTTTAAAATTTGTATGCCTCCTGGACTTATCTCTATCTTCATCCCATTTAAGTACCAAGTCTCTTTCATTAAATATTATATTAGTATCAATTATATCATTTGTTTTATTAGTTTATGCATGATGAAGCTATATAATGTACATGCCCTACACCTTAATTTCCTTGATCTCCATCAACTCAGATAATATTACCATCATGGGATCACTCTCAAATAATTAAAATTGATGAGATATATCTATCAAAGGAAACTCAATATACATGAACAACTTTGGTTCCTTTCCATAGACTAACATGAAAGGTGAATTCCTTAGCACCCTTTTTGGCACTATTCGATCTACCCAGATGGTTATATTGAGCTTATTATCTTGTAATGATTAGTTATCTTCCATGTTTTGATTAATGAATCAAATAAATTTATTATTGAATAAGTCAGCTATACCATTACCCTGAGGGTGTTAATTGTAAGAGGTGTTCAGATGGATGTTATATCTGACCACCCATTCATTGATTTTCTGAGGAAAACCATTACATTGTCTAGTATAATAGTGGCTAGAACACCAAATATTGTGATAATACTTTCATATAAATCTAGAATAAAATTGTCATTAGCCTTATTGATAATTATTTCCTCCCTCCACCTTGTGAATTAGTTAGTTTCCATGAGAATCCATTTATGTCAAATGATTGATGGTGAATTTATCATACAGATGAAGTCTAGGTCTCATTGCATTAAAGGGTTGTATTAGGTTTAGGGGTAGTGTTAGAAACCCAATTTTGACCCTATGAAGGAGAGTGTTAAATTCTTCTTCAAACTTGGACTAACATGGGAATGGCCTAAAGGCTATGTGTGAACTTATAACTAGACCAAACCTCTAGATTATGGTGAGAGCTCCCTTAGTACATCACTTATGGATAAGTTTACTAAAATAGACTACTATCAGGGTGAAAAGGGATATAGAATACATAAAATAAATTTACTCTAAAGGATGGTGATGTACCAATGTAAACATTCAACCACTCTATTTGGACTTCAATAAACACTAGTAAGTAATGTAAATGATTGAATCTTAGAACTCTAAGGACTCTTATGCAAATGTGTTTCACATAAAGGTTTTACTAAATGATCAAAACATGAGGGTAATTATGGAAGGCCTGATTTAAGGAACTAACCAATCAATATTTCCACTCCAAGCTTAGCTACTCAACATTCAAACACTATATGTGACATGCATAAGATCATCTACTAGTAACTAGGTGAAATTAAGACCTATCAAGGGAGAAAGATTACCACATGTTAAAATAAAATTAATAAAACACACTAAAATTGTATTAAAGAGTCTATAATAGTCATTTTTATTAACTTAATAGGTTGCAAAGTATCAATCTCTGAAGAGTTTCCTCATTCCCAAGAGAGGGATGTCAAATTAAAGCCTTTTTTCTTAGATATATAATATAATAAGGAGAGAAGGAGAAGGAGAGTGGCATGGAGGTGAGAGTAAAATGTCATAAATATCCATATCACATTAATTACTTCATTTACATCAGTTACAACTAATTATAATAGCCTCCCAAATGACTCTCTCCATGTATTGATGTTCTTTATGGTCTTTGAATGAGCCCTTAGGCATTGAAGAGAGGTAGTGGAGAGTGTGGTTGAATTTTTAAACCTCATTAAAGGCATATATATTTCCTTTTTTGGTAAAAAGCATTCTCCTTTTGGTTTTATAACATCAATGGGGTGTAATTAGGACATTATAAAACATACAACAACCATCCTCCTTTTGAGCATATTTGAATAAGTCAAGAAATTTACTTCTTCCTCCATTATGGCTATTGAAATTACACTTGAATCATTAAATGTATTCAATTACCAGGTGTAATATCTTATATTTACACTTCTAATTTCCTTTATATACCATTATTTAATTTTACTTATTAACCATGTTGGCCTAGTAGGACACTAGGCCTAGTTACATGGTGTTTTTGCTTGAGTAGCCATGGAAAAATTGTAATATACCTTAGTAAATTGTTAATATGTGATTATAATGTCTAAATAAACATCATACACCATGTCATGGGCCTTCTTGAGTTATTCACACCTATAACCTTATCAAACTAGTTGACTAGGCCATTCTTTCCTTCATTTTTATAGACTAGTTATTTATAAGAGAGTTTCATAGTCACTTATACACATGGTATTTATAATATAATTAATTTATTACATTAAAAATTTTCCAAACAAACATTTTCAATGATTTTCAACTCTTAGACTACCTTGTACCTCATTTTCTACACTTTTCCCTGAAAAAACATAGTTTTATGATAGGTCTATATAGTTTCATACAGCAGAGTAACATGGGAAAGGTATCCTCTGAGTTGTATTTATTATTCAAGTTTGTTTTTGGTCATTCATGAGTGTCTGATTGCCAAAATATCCATTTTTATCAAGACTGGTTTGTAGTAGGGTTTAGGGAGGGTTTTAGAGGTCTACCATCTTAACAATGGTTCATAAAGTATAGACCTCCAAACCAAAACTTATTATTATGTATCTTAATTCCATTAACCCCTTAAAAATTCATGATCATATTGATTTACAATGCAAAATGTGTGTTAAAATATGAATGTAGGGAAGTGTGTTTGTAGTCTTTTGTAGGTAATCTAGACATGTTATCAGTCTTAAAAATGGTTCATAAACTTATGCCACTTAATATAACTCTTTATATCATGGATATTAAGTGTATATAGGTGCCTCAATATTTATAATATCATTTACCACAAGGCTTATTATGGTGAGAGATCCAATCTCTTGAACATGTCACTCAAATTGACTGTCTAGACTATGTGACTTAAGGAGAGTCTTAAGACAAAAATTTATCTTATATTTTAATTTATACTACTTGAAATAATATTTTTTATACCTAAAACAAACTCTCATGCCTCATAAAATTCCTAATAATTATTGGAGATGGTTAGGTTATGCTTCAATGTGATGTGAGGTTTAAGGTCTAGTTATTGACTTTAAGCCACACAAGCCTAGATTGGGTATTGGAGGTTCAAGGCACTTTTAGGTGATATGGGGTGTTAAAAATCATAATATAATATTATTTAATTATTTTAAAAATCCCCTATAAATTCCTTTGGATGACCATGCTCCACTTTATCTCCATTATCTTATGACTATGTTTGTAGGTTACTCTGCCAATCTATGTGTTTGGGGAAGATAGATGTTTGAATAGTTTACTCTCTTTAAAATATATTATTTATGGAGTTATAACTCATAAAATATGTATTAATTTCTGTAAACACTTTCTTAATGAGTCCTTATTCCAATTAAGTTACTTACAATTCTTCATCTCCCTTGCCTAAGGTTTCTTAGGAGTCAAGCTTGTATAGGCCTAAGGCCTGATTTGGGAAACTCTTTGTTTTATCTAAGGACTATAATACCTTTTAAACATTATTAATGTACTATAAACTGATTCCTTATATATTTCCATCTATCGAACTCTAATTCTACTTGAACTCCATTCTATCACATGATTGTCTATTAATAACAACTCATGTTATCCTATGTGCTTTAGGGTTTTGGGATTTGAGTAGGCTTATTTCCCATTCCAATATTAAGTTAATGGAGATATAAAATATTATTCAACCTAAAATCATAGCCTAGATACATACCTAGGGTCAAAACCCTCCCAATTCTATTCTTTGTGTTTTATATAGTCAAGCTTTAGGTTTGCATTCCACTAGGCTTGAGTAGCACTAAGACTAGTTTTGGTGATTTTAAGCCTCTAAATGAGGTTATAATAGAAAAAAAGAATTATTAAATACCTCTAAATGACCTATTATCTATTCTCAACATTTTAACAATTCCCAAGTATATATAAAACCCTTAATTGGTATACACAGGCTAGTTTTAGGTATGTCTTCTTAATTATCCCTCAAGGGAATTTTGACTTGAAAATTGAGTTTCATATACTTAGAGATAATATGGGGAAACTTAACATCAAATCTAATTATCTTGTAACCCATTATTAAGTTTTATCTATCTACCTAGTCTTCAAAACTTTAAATAGCTCACATGGTCTCATTAATGACTAAACAAACTAGGGTAGTTATGAGACAAAAAATGGACTATTTTCATGGATTTTATATCATATATAATATAATTAATAGTTAATATTACATAAAACTATCATATATACAAAAATTAAGAGCCTAATTTCACCTATAGAGGCCTCAAAATTAGAAATTCCCTAAAGACTAGCTTTAGGCATTGATTGTGTGTTCATGACTATGTGTATGAGGTTTTGAGTCTCCTTTTTACCATTATCCAAACCATATACTTTGGTTTCAACATGATTTATGAATTATATTTCCTATCTAAGATATACCTTAGTGTTCATTATCTCATATTTATCCCTCCCTTTAGGTTTAACTACCTCGACTGAGTTTACATCCTTTGTATACCTTTAACAAGACACTTGACTATGTTTTGAGATTTATGGCTTCATATACCATAATATCATCTTTTAAAATGTATTTAAATTTTTTTTAATCTTTAATAAAGTTTTAAATTGTTTCAAACACCTTCCTTCTTCACTATGTTGCATCTTTAGTTCATACCTTGTATACATGGATGTAGGTGCTTTTGAGACTAGGATTATGTCTACTAGCTAAAACCTCATATTAACATTATTAATGGACTTTAACCTGAATAAAATCCCTATAAATCTCAAAAATATCTTAATTTTCATATCTTACAAGTTCACCTTCAATCCAATACTCAAGACTAAATTTTTATTCATTTAGCTCTATATTTCCACTATGTTGGTTGTAAATGCTTTTGAGGTGTTTCTTGAGCTAGAAATCCCTTTAACCTTTTATCCCCTTGAACTATATATTTATCTTAACTAAGGTTTTCAAACCCAAATAAACCATTCACCTCCACTTCTTTATTTTAATTTGTTTCAAATGGGTCTCAATATTGTCGCTATACTTATTGACTACTGGTAAGGATTTACTCCTTTAGTAGTGTTTAAGACTCTAGGATTAATCTTCATGGCCATGGTATTCATCAAAAACCTTGAAATTTAATAAACATTTGATTCATAATGTAGAGTTGAATAGGTATTCATATGTGTATGTGATGATTATGGAATATCTATGAATATTGAGAGGAGTGATAAGCTCACAACTATGGCTAAATGGTAATGTGAAAGTTATGAAAATGGAATGAAACATAATAAATATGGAAAGAATCATGAATAAAATCTTAAGACATCTAGAAAATGATCTTAGACACATTATACATATGCCTAAAAATATATATCATTTTGGAGGTCCTTAATGAAGAATACACAGTGAATCAAGGAACCTAGGATTCTACAAACTACCTTAACATATGATAAGTTACCTTAACATATGCTAAAATAAGACTATGGGGATGTTGAGGATAGATTGATGGTTGACAAGCTATAAGATCTTGATGAAGTTTAATAAACCTAAAGTGAGGGCACTTTCCATGAATTAAACATTGGATACAATGTTTTAATGAGTCTTGACAACCTTGAATCCACCATGAACCGTACAACCATTCAAACTACCTCTAGACTAAAGATTTTTTAATTCATTTGTCTTCTTCATATCTAGAGATCCATATGTGTGAGATGAGTATGGATAATTTTATGGGAAATATTTCCAAACTCATAACAAGCCCATAATCTTCCTTTTTTATTTCACTATGCTTAGGAGAGGATAAATCAAAGAAAATTGATTCCCTGCTTGAATGGAGAATCCATTCTAAGTGTCTTACCTTGTTTAGGATTATTTATAAAGGAGAGAGAACCAAACTGAGAAAAAATTCCCAAAGATGGAAGCAATATAGGGTCCCCTCCTTTTCCCAAAATTTTAGATCTTGATATTCTCTCTCATGGTTGTACTATGTCCAAACCTCAAGGGCTCTACCAAGATGTAAAGGAGATCAATGAAGTAATAGGATTGGTTCTTGGCTTATTTCACATAATTTTTCCATGAAACTCCACTAAAACACCTGCCATGACTCCACTTAGAATCTCTTGACTTTGATTATATGAAAAAGTCTATACCAATCTATACAGCCTATATAAATGGTCAAAAAACACCTCTCTTTCCTGCACTTTTCCACATTTCAATCTTAGAACTGCCATTTTAAGGTAACATGAGGAGAAAAATGGGTCAAAAGGCATCTTCAAACAATTAAGTTTTGGAGAGATAAAAAGGGGAATATTTCAAATGTGTGAGCTCTTTTGATGACAAAATAAACTTCTAGACTAGTAAAAGGGACAATTTCAAATTATGAACCACTTAAATAAAGCAATATAAGGACCATGAGGGTGATTTCAAGATGTTATGAATGATTTAGTTTCCCTTTTAGGTCAAAGTTTTCTATTTTAATGCCAAAACCTTATTTTTAAATAATATACAAATAGCTTGACAAAGGATATTTTCCAATGAATATCATAAATACTATGTTATAGTCTTCTAACATGTTTCAATTTGGCTTCTATGTAATTTCATCACACTCCAAAGCTTATAGTCAACCCCATTCCTTACATATACCAAATACACTAGAGAATTTCATAGTGAGTGTTCATTTTCCACCTCATATTAGAAGCAAGATGAATGAGAGGATGGGGGTGTGAATTAGTCTTAAAATATCTTTCTTTTAATTCATGACCATGCATTCAAGAATGTAGATCAAATAATGACTAACCATCCACATATGCATGAAACATAAGAACACAAGATAAAAAAACTTATATGTTTTAAACCCTCAATGGGATGAAAACCCACTGATAAATATAAATTGAATATATTACTATAATATAAACAAAAAATTTAGTGAAGCACCAACTTCACATGGAGCACCAAACCCAACTAGTTAAGTACTAACTTAGTTATGCTTTAGCAAGGACCTACATACAAGGAGGTACCAACCCCATAAATGAATTAGAACCAAATAAGCCACCTAAAAAACTTTATCACCTTCAAAATACCTTATTTTTAATATAAAATATTATGATATCTTTTTTGAGCTCTTCACACACTTCTATCTCTTCCAAACTGACCTCTAGCCTTCTTTGCTCAACTAACCCTCTTTTTGACTTGGCTAGGTCATATGACCTTATTAATAATATGAATAACTTATATCAAATCTTCATAAATAATTATATACACTCATTTTATGGTTTTCAATACCTTCTTCTTCTCACCAATATGTTATCTTGTCCACTTACTCTCATCACTCTAATAGGCCTAAAATGCCTAGTATTTATACAAGTCTCTTGTACATATCCTTCTTAGTCAGACAAACACAATTAACTTATTATTTTAACCATTAAATGGATGTTATTACATCTCATTTACATTAATAAAATGTTATTTTATTCCTTTATGTCTGACCTAACGCAATTAGGCCTTATTTCATCTTTACGTCTCATGGAGACCTAATCCCATTAGGCCTACCTAGCATAAGTTACCTTTTGATGTTATTAGATAACATTAAAAAACATAAAATTTAATTAAAATATCATATTAAACTCAAATATATCCCTAATAATCTCATATATGCTCCACAACACCTTTTAATTTCAACTGCCACTTGAAGTATGACATTAGTACTGTTCACAATTAGGCATGTGCATACCCAAAAAGTCTATCTTGAACAACTAAAACATAAACAAATTTTTTCAAATAATACATGTAAAATAAAACATATATAGAATATAAATTACCTCAGTCTCATAAACATATTATTTATACATCATATCTTAGGGTAAAATGACTCAAACCCTTTTATGTAAAGAGCCCACTCAGAATTATCAACTAGCCTCAAAGCACAGTCATGGAAATAAAAACTTATGACAACTACTACAAAAAAATAAATTAAATAAAATTAATTAATATTATCCTAAAATATCATCATAAAAATATTTAACAAAAGTACCATAATCTCTAAGGACACTTATTTTTCTTGCAAACCAATTTGTTGACCTTCTCTCTCAGACCTCACTCAGCCAGATAAGCCATTTTGGCTTCAATGTTCCAACCTATTACACTAGATTTTAATATTTTGAAAAGAATTGATAGAAAATAATGTTCCCAAAAAACAACATCATGTTCATTATATTCCTAAAATCATAGCATAGATTCTCAAACTTATCACTTCAACTTGTTTACCCAGATCTACTAGTTTACCTTCAAACACAATCATGATGATAATGAACTTCAACACCTTTTTAGATAATTTTATACAGTTAAAATTTATTTTTATGATTTTATAATAACATTATAAAAGTATAAAATGTATAGATAACATGGTCATATGGAAATATTGGTCTTGCAAACCAATCTCATAACCTTACACCTTCACTATCTCATCTGCACTAGACATGTCAACTTATGAGTGACATTTTCATCATATCCAATAACCTAAAAAAATTATATTCAACATTAATATTTATTTAAGTTATTAAAAAAAATCTTCATGAACTTGGATTCATCCCTAATCCATGATAACACATCCCTAATAACCTTCTCCCTTCTACCTAGTTTTTTCATTATTTGCACCATTAGGCCTATTATTGATAGGTCAACATGTATGACTAGTTTAGAACACCTAAGGCATAAAAAATAGTAAAAAACAAATATTTAAATAAAATAAAAGTATCAATATTATTCATCTAATTATTTTCATACTTTGACTTGGTCAACTCTAACTACTATAGCAAATCTCTAAAAACAAGGCATTTCTTGTAGGGTCCACTCACTCACCTAACAAACCAATCACATCTAGAGATGCATGGAAGATTTTAATACAACCTAAAATAACTTAAATATCTATATCAAACCATTTTTATAACTTTATAACAACATTTTTCATATTAGGTCACTATTATGGTTCTTTGAGGGTTTAAACCATCTTCCAATCTTAATGATCATTCATAAAGCTTAGCCCCTCATTATATAAATTAATTCTTGTAAATTTGAGATTGTACCATTAATCATATACAATTAATATATTATTTTCCCATGTGTAGGTTACACATGCCAATGAACACTTGAAATTCCTTCTTGAGTTGAGAAGCCTTCATTTTATGCACTCAAGAAACTTCAAAACCACTCTTCATCCCTTTTCTTGAAAATTTTTACCTTAGACTTGGTCAAAAAACATATAAAAACATGTGATAATTATTTAAATTATAAAATACTCACTCTTTCCTTGGAAATTTATCTTGATACCCCATCTGGCCACCATCTCTCTCTTTGCTCTATAGGCCTTGACCTACAAGTCACATTAGGCCTCAAAACTGACCTTCTAGCCAGTTTCTAAGTTATAAACACCTTATAAATATGTCATAAAACCTCTTACCATGTTCAAAACTACCATACATTATTAAAAATGACTTGACAATACCTCATGGCCCCTTATTAGGTCAAGAAGGGTCTAGAACTAGTTTAGTTTCATGTTATGTCTATACATCCTATCCATGTAAGCTCACCCTAAGACTATAATGAGTTATCCAGTGAATTAAATGCATGATAAATAAAATTTTTATAGTATATTATGCCTCTTTGAATCCATCTCACTAGGACACCAAGATCATACCTTCTCATAAGGTCTCTTCATGTAATGACCAATGTCATGACTAAGTTTCTCAAGATCTTTAAACTTGACATATGACCTTAAAACACTTCTTGATGCTTCTAAAAATTTTTCACATGCCTTAATTTCTCCTTGAACAATGTCATATATCTATACATACCTTTCCATTCTCATCATTCACATGCCCATGATATGACTATGCTTTTTATGACTAGGTTTCTTAAGACACCTTGTATTCAAGGACTAATACTTCAAAACATACTTGATTTGACTTAAAAATTGACATAAACCTTAGATACATAAGGTTTCCTTCAAATTATCTCTTTTCAAATGGCTTCCTTGTTATTTCAATCACACAAGCTCATACCCCACACACCATGCATCTTAAAATCAATGACAACAACCTTGACATCAAATAATATAATCCTTAACATCAATGAAAACACTTGTAAACAACATCTCCCTTTGTTATTGATGGAAAAAAATTATTCAAACTTATCATTCTCATCTCCTCTAGTCTAGTTAAACTCCCTTCTTGGACTTTCTCCCCCTTTGACATTAATGACAAAGGTCTTCCAAAATTGTCATCTAGAAACATGCCCTCTTTACAAATAACATTCAACACATAGAATATGAATAATTAAGTAAAAATTATCCCCCTTATCCCATACATACCTCCTTCAAAATGAACTCAGAATACAAGACCACTTCAATATAGATTAAGCTCAGTTAATACCCTGAATAGTCTCTCCTCAAACCAAGCACCAACCATGCTTATGATAACTATAGAGTGTCTCCATGAATCCTAATGCAGTCACATATTTCCATAGAGCACTAAAAAATCACAATTTTAGTATATTATTAGATCTCCATGATCTCACAAGACTAAACATGCTTTTGTATCCTTTTAGGCTTGATTTACAATATAGGCTTGATCTCTTCATCAACCATTTGATCATTAGTGTGGGCTAATTAGAGGCATTCCTGACTTGATTTCACATCTGAAGCATGCTCTATCATATCAAACATTCCACTTGAGATTGAAAATTGATCATGACTCATCCTCATAATCTTTGGCTTCCATGCATTCATTTGCCTTATTTATTACACTTTAGGGCCTTCAAACCTCCTATTTTGACTTGATGACCTTATAACTTTATTACCACATATTTTTTTAATATGTACTACATTATAATAATTCTATCAAACTAACTTATACATACCATTTATCTAATGTGAACTATGAATCCTTCCATAGTCCCATGAGTACTCATTCTTAAATGGTCATCTACACTCTCTTGCTCTATGACCAATGTGACTACATACAAAATAATAACCATTAAATGAACTAACATAACTTATATAATTAGGCTATTTGATAGGTATTTTCATGTTGACCTTTTTATTTTCAACAGTATTTTCCTTGACTTGAGCTACCTCTTTTTAGTCTTCTTTAAAACTAAGATCTGTATTATCACTTCCAAACTTTTGACTACTTAAGATATCATCCAAAGCCTCAATGCTCTTTTAAAATTTCACAAAGGTCCTTACCTTTATATATAATTGATTCAACTAAGATTTTTAGGATTCCACTTCAATTTCATACATGTTGCATTCATCCTCTTTAGCCTTTAGGTTTACATTGACTATCTTTATCTGTACCTCAACTTGTTTGATGATCTCATCATACTCCTTGGAGGTGTTACTAAATATCTCCTCAAACAAGCCAATCTTATCCTCATATTCCCTAACTAATGATCTTATTTTGTGATTATTTATTCTTTTAAACTTCAACTCCTCTAAGGTACATAAAAAATATACCTCAAGGTTCACTTTAGCTTCTTCTTCATCTAATTCTATATCAACCATAAGGCACTTCCCATTTGAGAAACCCTCACTATCTAATTCTATGGAAATAAAAAAGGTTTTATTATTATCATGTTTAAGTTCATTATTACCACCACATCTATTAGATTCACTTGAGTCACTTATATCATAAGAGTTATCTTATTTAGTGTAGAAGCTTCTCTTGTTCTTGAATATTCCTTTCTTACCTTCATACTTCCTAAAATCCTTATTTTTTTAGGATTTTAGGCCTTATTATCATATCCATGATGTTCATCATGTTCTTCATGCTAAGTCCTATCATTGTTAGGACACTTAGATGTAAAGTGAACAATCTTACCATAGTTGAAACATTTTAAGGGAAACTAACCCTTGTACTTACTAGATCCAAACCTCAAATTTCTTAAAAACATGCCTATGAGTTGATCATCATCAACATCTGAACATTTATCATCATTTAACTTTTTTACTTTTGTGCTCTTTTCAACTTTGAAAGTTGCTTCCTTCTTGGTATGTCTTCCTTCATTTGTTCTCATCTCATAGGTAGTCAAGATTCCATGAAGCCCTTCCATCTCTAGCTTGTTCAAATGTTGCATCTCTTCTACTATAGACACCTTAGAGTCAAATATAGGAGTTATTTATATAAAAACTTTTTGAAAAATGATAGATTATTTCACTTCTTCTCCTAATCCTCTAATGGTATTGACAACTTCATCAACCTTCAATAGGTAAGATGGAATCATTTCATATTCATTCATCTTCATGATTTAAAACTATCTTTGGTGGGTCTGTAACTTATCTATTTTCACCTTAGTGTCTCCTTTATAGATAGTATTGAATTTTTCCCATA
The DNA here is from genome assembly GCA_037957365.1 of Torreya grandis. Taxonomy (NCBI): domain Eukaryota; kingdom Viridiplantae; phylum Streptophyta; class Pinopsida; order Cupressales; family Taxaceae; genus Torreya; species Torreya grandis. Next base: position 645,138 of record JARHVA010002681.1, read on the forward strand.
TCTCTTTATCTAATCATAGTGCATTACCTTCACATGTTTTACCTCTAATAGGACACAAAGAATATAATTCATTACCTTAGAGTTATTTTCACTATCTTTTTGACCTATTGCATTAGTTGATGGAATAAGAGGAGCATTATATCCATCCATACTTGATAGAAAAATATCATGAACTTGAGACATCAAATATGTCTTCAACCTAACATTACAAAATACATAATTATATCCATTAAACAATGGAGCCTTATTGGTAGGGAAATCACCATGAGTTTGTTGACTAACCATCCTTGCTTCTAATATCTTCCTTTAGTATTTTTAGACATGATTTAAAAAGACAAAAATATAATACCAAATTTTATAAGTAAGATGATTGAGATGGGGGTGAATAAGTCTTAAAAATATTTCTTTTTAATTTCACTTAAGTAATCATGAACATTCATTCAAGCATAGATCAAACAATGATTAAGTAACCATCCACATATGCATTAAACATAAAAACACAAGATAAAGCAAATTATATGTGTCAAACCCTAAAGGGGATGAAAAAACATTGATATATAAAAAATTAATATAGTTATATAATATAAACACCAACTTCACATGGAGCAGTAACCCGAACTAGCTAAGCACCAACTCAGCTACACTTTAGCAAGCACCTACTTGCAAGGAGGCACCAACACCATAGATGACTCAACAAAAAATAATCCACCTAAAAAACTTTATAAAATTAATAATACCTAATTTATTATAAAATAGATGATGATCTCCTTTCTCATCTCTTTACACACTTCTATCCCTCTCAAACTGGCCTCTAGCCTTCTTCGCTCAACTAACCCTCTTTTTGACATGATTAGGTCATATGACCTTATTAATCATATTTATAACCTATATCAAAGATTCATAAATAATATTATACACTCATATAATGGTGTATAATACCTTATTCTCACCAATATGTTATCTTGTTCGCATACTCTCATCACTCTAATAGGCCTAAAAACATCTAGTATTTATACAAGTTTCTTGTTAATATCCTTCTTAGTAATCCAAACATCCTTACCTTATTCATTCTGCCATGAAATATATCTTATAACATTTCATATACATGTATAAAATTTTATTGGAGTCCCTTTAGGTCTGACCTACCTCAATTAGGCCTTATTTCATCTTTAGGTCTCATGGAGACTTAATCCCATGAGGCCTACTTAGCACACATTACCATTTAATATTATTAGAGCACATTAAAAAAACTCACATGATAGGAACATATCATATGACACTCAAATATATACTTTATAATCTCATATGGTCTCCATAACATGTTTTATCTTCAACCACCACATGAATCATGTTATTAGTACTCTTCATAATTAGGCCTATGCATACCCAAAAAGTTTATCTTGAATAACTAATGCGTAAATACAATTATTACAAACAAAATGAAAAAAAAAAAGATATATATAAGATTAATTACCTAATGATCATCACCATATGCTTTATACTTCATAACTTAGGTCAAAAGGGCTCCAACCCTTCTCTATAAAAATCCCACTTAGAACTGCCAACCAACCTCAAAACATAGTCATAGAAACAAGAACTTCTGACACCTCATAGAAAATAATCAAGGAATTAAAATTCATTAATATTATCCTAAAACATCCTCAAAATAATATTCAAAAAAATTATCATAATTGATAAGGACACCTATTGGCCTTGGAGACCAATTTGTTGACCTTCTCTCTCTTAGACCTCATTTAACTAAACAAGCCATTTTGACTTCAATGTTCCAACCTCTTAAACTAAATTTAAATATTATAAAAATCATGGATATGATATAAAATTACCAAAAATCAACATCATGTTCATTAGATGCATCAAATCATATCATAGATTCCCAAACTCATCATTTCAACTTGCTTACCCAGATCTGATAGTTTACCTTCTAACATAGTCATGGTGATAATGACTTTAAACACCTATGAAGACACTTTAAAATACTTATAATTAATGTGTATAATATTATAAGATCATTAGACCAATCTCAAATAGATATATAACATGGTCATATGGAAATATCACAACCTTATACCTTTACTATCTCATCTGGACTAGACCTATAAAATTTATATCCAACATGAACATGTATTTAAGGTATTGAGAAACATATTAATTCACTTGGATTCATCCTCAATTGATGATAATGCATCTCTAATCACCTTCTCACTTCTACCTAGTTTTCTCAATGTTTACACCATTATGCATGTTAGCAATAGGTCAACTTATATGACCAGTTTAGCACACATGAGGGATAAAACCTACTTAGAAACCACCATGTACATAAAATATAAGTCTCAATCTTATTCAAATTATTTGGATACTTTGACCTAGTCAAATCTGATTACTATAATATATATTTGAGAAAAAAGGTCTTTCCTATAGGGTCCACTCACCTAACAAACCAATCACACCTAGGCATGCTTAGTAGAGTTGAATACAACCTCAGATCACTTAACTAGACATATCAAACCATTACGAGAAATTTATATGTATAGTTTTCATATCAGGTCACTATTAGGGTTCTTTGAGGGTTTAAACCATTTTCTAGTATTAATGAACATTCATAAAGCTTATTCCCTCATTTTAAAAACCAATTCTTGAAACTTTGATCTAGGACCATTCCCCATATACCATGAATATATTAGGTTCCCATGCATAGGTTACATGTGCCAATGAATTATTGAAAGTCCTTCTCAGGTTGAAAACACTTAATTTTGTGAACTTGAGAAACCTCAAAACCAATTTTCATGCCTTTTATTGCAAAATTTGACCCAATATTTGGTCAACACACCTATAAAAACATGAAATAATTTTGTTAATTCTCAAATAATAACACTTTATTTGGAAATTTATCTTGATACCCTATATCACCACCATCTCTCTTTGTCCTCTAGGCCTTGACTTGCAAGTCACATTAGGCCTTGAAACTAACCTTATAGCTATTGTCCAAGTTGTTGACACCCCATATATATGTCATAAAATCTCTTACCATGCTCAAAAACTACCATACATTCTTCAAATGCCTTTAAAATACCTCATGATCCCTCATTAGGTTAGGCAGGGTCTAAAATAGTCTAGTTTCATGCTAAGTTTGTAGGTCCTACCCCTGTAGGCTCAGTGTGAGACTCTCACAACTATTTAAATGCCTTAAATTTATGTTCAATAAAATTTTAATAGTCTCTTATTCCTCATTGTATCCATCTTACTAGGCCACCAAGCTCATACTTTCTAACAATGTCTCTTCATGAAATGACCAATGTCATGATTAGGCTTCTCAAGCTCTTAAAACTTGACAACTGACCTTAAAACACTTTTTGATGCTTATACACCTTGTTAACATTCCTTAAATTCTCCTTAAACAATTTAATATCTATGTACACATATCTTTATGATCATCATTCACATGCTCATGATATGACTATGCTTGTTACAACTAGGCTTCCTAAGACACCTTATATTCAAAACATCAACCTCAGAAAAATCATTAGGTTGCTCTAAAATTATCACTTAGTAGAGAGACATTATTTTTAATTTAAATTCTCTCTTGTCACCTAGTTTCCTTGTCATAGTAGGCACACAAGCTCCTACCCCACATACCATGCATCTTGACATCATTGAAATCAACCTTGACATCAAATGATATCAAAATTGACATCAATGACAACACTTATCAACACATTAATCCATATTCATTAAGGTAATATAGATCATAATATCACTTCAATCATTGTCAAAGACATCCAAACCTACTCAACACCATGAGGATACTTAACACAAGTTGAAATGTAAACATGATAATGATAAGACATTAGGACCTACTCCTTTCATATGATAGTTAATGAACATTATGATGGTCAAACATATCACCTAAGGATCCAAGACAACTAGAAGATAGAGTGATATCAAAAAAACTCAATGACATCTCTATGAGTGTTGGTTGACTTCAAAAAGTAATTAGGAGACATCATCACTCAGGATAGTACCATGTAGAGGCTTAATTAGGTTTCATGAAAAGTTTTTAGTTATAGGGGTTATTATTAGGCCTTAGGAGGCCAAATTTACAGCATTTTTGGTGAGTCAAGGGATTGACCAACCTGTTGGTCAAGGGAATCTAGTGACATTTCATGAAAATGATAATGTTTAAACATGACAACATGGTTTTGATGACTATCCTCCTCAACTGCCAAATAATTAGCACTTGTGACACCTTTATGACTACTAAAAACTAATAATACACAAAAAAATATAACTAAATAAATAACCTAAGCCTAGTAAACACACATAACTTAAGGTAAACAACAAGAAATGACAATAAAACAATAAAGTAAATAACTATAAACTTGTGTTAACCACTTATTGAAACAAGACAAAAGACACTAAAACAATTAACTTGAGATCATATTCATTCCTCTAGGGTCAAATGGAAAACATTTTTGGTCACTATGGCACCATGAGGATTGGTTTCCATGTTTTGATTTGAGTCCATCTAGGCATTGATCACTTTATGAGGATTCCCACTTGCATTTAAAGGTATTGGCATGTTCATGGCCTCTTGAGAAAGCAAATGAACTTTCTTGTTCTACACTCAAGTGAATGGGTTAGTTATATGAGACCAACACCCAATAATACTCATTAAATATCTATCTACCTTGTATGATCAATGTAAAATGTGCCTCAGTCATGAGCTTCTCTATATCATGTTGGATAGTTTGAGGTTGTTCTTATGTGATTGATACAAGGTTATCTTTTAAGAGAGATACATTTGATGTCATGAATTATTGAGGCCAATTGGGTTTATTTTCACCTTCCAAGAGTGAAGAGACATTTATAGATGGCGTGAGGATTTGATAACCTTTCTTTAAAATCTCAAACTATTCATCTACTGATAAGATATCTTCTTGAGATGGTGTGATTAGAGGGTTGACTGCTTGCTTGATGGAACTACTTTCCTCAATCTAAATTAAATCACCTATTGACCAAATTTGACCCTGTAGGTCAAATTGGGACTCCTATAGGTAGAAAATTGATTAATATATTATTTCTTGGTTTAATAGTATGTCATAGGATGTATTATGAGTCCTTTGATATCATTTCATGTCTAATTAGCCTTGATCCTAGTCATTTTTAATCCGTATACTTTTTTGAGTCATTTAAAGGTCTTAAAAGTAAAATTTAATGACTTGTACAACCTTATTTGGAAATTTGAAGGTTGAAAAAGGTGGTGTCACATGACTTGTGTCCTATTATGTCTTAATAAACTATTTTTAACTAAAAAATGGCAAGTTCTTCAAAAGAAAGATCAATTTTCTTTGATAAAGAGGAGTTTTCTTGAAGTGTACAAACTTGTATATCCTCCTATATATAATGACACTTGATAAGTTTCCCTTGGTATTCCATGCACTTATTATAGAAGTTTGTTTGATCAGAGGCTCCAAGAAATTGAGAAAACTGATTCTCATTTCTCCCACTAGGCTTGACAAGCAAGAATGGCCCTCAAGTTTTTAGATGTATGGCCAATAGGAGAGGTTTTAGGAAATATTATCTTAGGGATGTATTATAAAATTATTAATCTTCCATTTTATGTTTTGTTGTAGAGGAATGGTTGCCTATACTTTATGAACCGTTCCTAATAAGTTGACATATCTAATTTTCTTGATAATGTATACACCCTATAGGTTTTGTTCTTGTATGGATATTTTTTTACAATACATATGATGAGATTGATTCCAAATTATTTTTTTAATCTCTTATCATTATTTCCATGATTACTTTTATGGTTGGAAAAGATATCATGGTCTATTTAGTTTAGTTTGTAGGTAGATGTCCTAGGTGGAATGGCAGTCATTCTTACTACTTACAAAAGGTTGTATTCTCTACAAGAGCCTCATGTGAAGGGGATATCATTTTTTCCATGTTTAAATAATATATAAACCACATAACTTCCATATATAATCTCACAACATCATGCTTCGATCAAACATTCAATCATGACATACTCACAATCAGTGCTTTACTCAATTTCACTCGCAGCCATGTTGAATCACATGTTTTGAGTCTATCTAGTAGATTCATGGTGGAGAATTTAAGGTATCAAGACCTTTAACATGTATTTAAAATTAGGAAAAAATAATAAATAATCTCCAAATATTTTATAAAGGGACTGTGACAATTAATACAATATGCATACACAAGAAGCTCATTAAATATACAAGTATCTCAGAATGATGCCATGATGGAATGGGAGATCTAATAGGTGTTTCAAATATTTTAGAGTTTTAAGAGTTTATTTTTTAAATTTTTGAAGGTATAGAGTGAATCCCAAGCATATATCTCTTATACACTACCTATGTTACTATTCACTACCTAAACTCATAGTCTTCTACCAACTAAATACACCTACAGGTGCCCTCATAGAGAATCTCATGTTGAAAAGGAGTGTCTAAGTTTATAAAGGTTTTTTATATTGATAATATTTTATTTTATATGTTTTTAATGTATCCAAACTACATTATAATCCATAGACCATGCATATTTCCCATCAGATCATCTACTACCTGCACTATGAAATGTCCATCTACAAGTGGGAATAACAAAGAACTAGGGTGCCATATGAGTGATGAAAAAAGTGGTGAAACTCCTTTTGGAGACATAAAAAGTTTAATGTATCATGTAAAACCTATGTGGAATACTAATTTGGTATTCCAACTATGAGGAACTTTCAAAAGGAAAGATGATTGTAGACTCAGGGACCTTTTCCCAAAACTACCAAAATAGAGGTCTGGGGTATTTTGTCAAGGATATAAAACAATTTTAACATGAATTTTAGGAATAATAATGACCTTTAATTTTATGCTCTAAATTGAAGATGAGATATAAAAAAATTTGACGGTGGAATATTAGTGGAAGATAGTTTTGAATAGACCCAATATGCACTCTTGAACACTAATTTCATACAGTAATGACTGCAAGGTTTGAAGTGTTCAAATGAACTTAACATAAAAAATTGTAAATAAGGAATATTGTTCATGATTAAAGGACCTTATAAATTTTAATAAATCTCAAGGAGTATAAATACCATTAGTATAGGTTGATATGAACTTATGGGGATCTAATCTACACCTACAATGGTCCCTTCATTTGAAAAACATTCAACTACAATAGAATGTTGACCTCTACATCATTCATGGAAAAGTATTAAGCATGGAATATATATAATTTTGTTTAGTTTAATATTTTTTAAAATTCCCCAGAGTTTCCCAAGGTTATGTTAATTTATTTCTAAGATAAAAGACACCTATAGGACCCCACATAGTCAACTGTAGTTGACTGTGAAGGGTAGAGAGCAAAGAGATTGGGTTTCTTGAGGTGAATATAACCCAAATATGGAATTAATAGGTTAAAAAACTTAAAAAATGATCTTGGAAGATGTAAATAGGTCTGATTTAATGTTTCCAAAGTTTAATCCAAGCAAGGAAACCTACATGTATAGTACCCTAAATCAAAACATAGTCAAATCTTGCACACAATCTTGTGAGTTTAGGTTGTGTGTAAGGGTACATGGAAGTATAAAGTATTGAATGGATTGGGATAAATATATTATGAAAATATAATACTATATACTCTCTCATCATATGAAAATCATGCATAATATGGAATCACAACAAGCATCATATAGTCCACATCTTAAAACCCTACACAGTTTGCTTCTCCAAGGTTTTTTTTAGAATTTACAAGAATTAGAAGGTCATATGACGTACCAAAGAGATAAAATATTATATATATAATATCAATTAATTTTATAATCTCATATAATTACAAATTATTTTAGGTAAACAAGGGAAGTACCCTTTATTTTGTCCTATACAGAGGGTACTTCCCTTCAGAGCAAACCCTATTGTTTAGAGGAAAGTATATAAAGAGATGAGACTAGAAGCTCAAAATACACTTCAATAAGGTTTGATATTTTTAAAAATTCCTAATAAAACATTATAAACATATTTTATAAGTTATAATCCTTATAAGCAGGTCTAAACACTCAAAATTGTAGATCGGCTTATGAGGCATGGTTATGCTTAAAGTCCCAATGAAATGTCAACTTCAATTATAACATGAGATGAGATTTATAATCCATTTATACATGTATATTGGTTCATATTGTATGTTTTCAATCTATTTTAATTAAATTAAGTCATAGATAAGCCAATTTAGGCTCAGAGACAGTCCAAGCCTGCAAGAAATGGAGAAAAGAGTTTGATAGGACAAATTTGAATGCTCTCATCTTCTTTGAATATTTACATGGAGGTATAATAAGTTTAAAGGTTTTTATAAGGGTCTTAAAATTTATATATTTGTAATTTTTTGGAATTTACAACATCAAATATTCATGAACAAATCTTAAGAGCCTAAATCACTTAAAACCCTCACAAACCCTAGTTTTAGACTTGATTAGGAAAACAAGGAAGGAAATGAATCTAAATGGAGTATAATGTATTATTAAATGGTTTAAATTTATATATTAATCTCCATATATAATTTCCATTCACTTGAGTGGAACCCTATCTATATGAACAGGGTACAAGATTGCTCTTTTTAGCTATTTTTTTCATTATGTAGGTTATAGGAGGTTTCAAGAGATGAAATAAAATTTGGAAGTAAGATTGATATTTTGTATAACTCTAAATTTACTTTTAACTCTTTATAAAAACACCTAAGTGTTCCTACCAACAACTCCATCTTAGCTAGTCAAAACAGGCATAGTGAACATAGTAGTGAGAAGGGTAAAAATCTTCAAGTAAACTAATTTTAAGGTGTGTATGATTATTCTAAGGAAATTTAGGTTATTTCCAAGTTTCATATACTCCATTTAAAAAAAATTATGAAAAATTTATGCCATTTTGGAAGCCAAGTGTGGAAGGTGTGTGAAAGAGGAGTTTCTTTAACTACAGGCAGTGATGAATCACTTTCAAAGGAATCCAAGTGATTAGGAATGTAAATAATGCATAGAGAATAATTTATGGAACCCTAAACTATCATTAAAATCATTATACCTATACCTTGTTGGTTTTAGGATATTTAAATAAGGGTGAATGATGAAGATAGTTTTCTGAGCCAATAAAGGGAGTTTCATGCCACATTTCAAGAGTTTCATGACTTGGGGTGCCACTTGCCTCTTTTGAGTTTGTATGATAAATTTCAAATTATATTATCAATAAAAATTTAACTCATTTTATCAGCTTGAAAAATTTCCTTTTGACCTTTGGACTTATTTCTTATCCTCTCTCTCAAGTTATATAATAACTAGCCATTTTAGCTATTGTAAATATGTTCCACCTGAGTATGGAGAAGCCCTACTCATTTACATACTATAAGATAAATAAATGCTAATAATTTTACCTCTTATATCTCTATTCATATTGTGTTCACTTTAATTATTGATCTTGCTTAGTGATGACTATTGTTTCCTTAGCATTGTTATGTCATTCTCACACCTATTTTCAACTTGATAGATTCTTCTTATAGGTCATGTGAAGTGTTATATGAAGTGTCAAGGTTGAGTGAGTTATTATATTAAAATAGTGTCATTATATGAATCTTGTATAGTATTAATAGCCTAAACATTCATCACAACATCATAATCAAATATTGATGTCAAAAGATTTAGATTAGAGAAGTGTATGCCTAGTTAATCCCTTGGTTTTATGTGTGACATGCAACTAGTTGATAGTTATCCCTTAATTTGGTGTATTAATACCTTAAAGATAGATTAATTTATGTTTTATATCCATTTTCATTTCAATCATAGGTGTATTAGTTATCTACAAGTGGTACATGAAGGGAGTTAGCCCTATCTACAGATTCACCTCATTATTAGGCTACCCATAGCCTATAGGTGTTTAAATTGTGCCACTTAGATGAGGAGAGATGAGACATATCCTCAAAGGGTGAAAATTTAATTTAAAAAATCACCTTAAAATAAATATTAACTTGAGTTGGTGATTTGAAACAAGTCCACTTATTGGTTCTCATCTAGCTCAAGTGTGATTGGATTCTCTTCAAAGTGAAAAGTAGAAGGTGCAGGAGTCAACACATCACAATTTAAAATGCCACCTTATTGAACATGATTATGGGGATGAAATTCATTATCTACCATCTATAATTGGTCATTTGAATTTCCTTCATCCTTAACAATAACTTGATGATTTCTCATGTTCCCAAAATTACCTTCTCTATCATCTTCATTTACTGGTCTGCACTTGTCTTATTCCATTGCTGAAATTTTTATTGAGGACTACCATGATGAAGAGAATCTACCATGTGATCAAGGAGTTATTGGGAATAATTATCTTCTTTCTCAAATAAAAAATTTATCTTTTGTGGACCATACTATTCTTGCATCCAAATAACCTCTTACAACTCATCCTCTTTTGCATTATGAAAGATTGATTCACACCTATCCTTTCCAAAGGGTATCCGAATGGTGATTTACTCTTATTTATCACTTAATTCACTCTCATATTCCATATCTAAAAAAATTTATCCCTAATTTTACTCATAAATGAGAAGATCATTATCAAGTATTGGCATGGTAAACCCTTGAAAAATATTAATAAGATATCCAAAGGTACTGTAGGTGCTTTATAATTCTCATTGGGATTCCAACATTTGACAACCATAACTTCCCTTTTATGATACATATTGTCTTGAATATAATTCCATGAGGGGAAGTACTTGGAATTTTGAGGAGGGAGGAGTGGGGTTTGTGTGATCTTAGGCTTTCCTTCCATGTTGACACTTTGGTTTATGCTTGACTACTCTTCTCTCTCCCTTGATTGCTACATTTGTTTTCAATTTGGAAACTTGGGTTTAAGAGCCTCTTGCATTGTATTTATTTTAGATTAATGAATGCATGTAAGAACTTCCTATTGGGATGGAATTTCAATCTGAGGATATTGGCATGGGGTAGCAAGAAGTGAAGACTCATGAAATTAAAGGTATGATTGTTCTTATATCAAGGCTAATATTTCATTGGAAGTGATTTGGCTCATACTGTTTAACTCTTCTAAATCATCAAAAAAATTGTGTCTTAAAAGGGTGATTGGGAAGGGAAAGATGGAGACAAATTTTTGTAAGGAGGTTAGCCTTGTAACTAATATGTCTCATAGGGAGGGTAAAATTGTCCATGAGGATGCTAAGGGGGTTAATGAGGGATATCATACAATTAGTGTGAGCCACCATAATACTGATAAGGTTCAATATAGGGTTGGTAGGGCTCATCATAAGGTTGACATGGATCATGGTAGGGATAATAGGGGTTATAATAATATGGTTAGGGATCATAATGGAATGGAGATGGATCATAGGGCTAATGATAAAGAAGTGAAAGAAAAAAATATACCCTATAGGCTACCATAACTTCTCACAATCCTCAACAACATGAATTATGAACAATAACTTTACCTACCTCTAAGATGATGATGAAAATGAGTTCTTGAATATATTTGTGAAGACAATATGCTATTTTAAAGGATCCAATGCTTTAATATTGTCCCAATTAGTGTGCTATAATTTTTATCAATGTAGGTTTCATCATGTGAAGGAGAGTTTTAAATTCTTATTCAAACCTAGACTAACATGGGAATGGCCTAAAGGTTGTGAGTGACCTTATAACTAGACTATACCTCTAAATTATGCATCTAGCTCCCTTGGTACATCACTTATGGCTTAGTTTACTAAAACTCACTACCATTGGGGTAAAAAGGGATAGAAAATACATAAAATAAATTTAATAAAAGGTATGGTGATGCACCAATGTAAACATTGATCCACTCAATTTGGACTTCAACAAACACTAGCAAGAAATGCAAACAACTAAATATTAAAACTCTAAGGACTCTTATGCAAAAGTGTTTCACATAAAGGTCTCACTAAGTGATCAAAACATGAGGGTAATAATGGATGTCCTGATTTAAGGAACTAAACAATCAATATTTCCAGTCTAAGCTCAACCACTCAACATTCAAACACTATATATGATCTACATATGATCATCTACTAGTAACTAGGTGAAATTAGGACTTGACAAGGGAAAAATACTACCACATGTGTAAATAAAACAAATAAAACATACTAAAACTACATCAAAGAGTCTAAAATAGTCATTTTTATTAACTTAAGAGGTTATAAATTGTTAATCTTGACAGAGTTTCCTCATGCCCAAGTGAGGTATTTTAAATTAAGGCCTTTTTTGCTTGAATATATAGCAAAATAAGGAGAGAAGGAAAAGTAATGTGTCATGGAGGTGTTAATAAAAGGTAATTAATGACCATATCACATTCATTACTTTAGTTACATTAGTTAGAAATAGTTATAGCAACCTACCAAATGACTCTCTCCATGCATTAATTCTCTTGATGGTCTTTAAATGAGCCCTTAGGCATTGAATTGAGGTATTGGAGAGTTTTTTTGACTTTTTAAAACTAATTCAATGCATAAATACACCCTTTTTTGGTCAAACACCTTCTCCTTTTGATAATTACAAATCAATGGGGTGTAATTAGGCCATTATAGAATATACAACAATCATCCTCCTTTTAAGTATATTTTAATAAGTCAAGAAAATAAATTATTTATCCATTATGTATATTGAAATTAAACTTAAATCCTTAAATTTATTAAACTACCAGGTGTAATATCTTGTATTGCCACTTTCAATTCCTCTCTACATCATTCTTTACTTGTTGACCAAGTACACCTAGTTACATTGTGTTTGTGCTTGAGTAGCCATGGAAAAACTATAAGAGACCTTAGGAAACTATTAATAGGTGATTATAAAGTATAAATAAACATAATACATTATTTAATTTTCCTTATTTATTAATTCTTACATCCAACCTTGTTAAACTAGTTAACTAGTCCACTCTATCCTTCATTTCGACAAACTAGTTATTTAGAAAAGAGTTGTAGAGGAACTTATAGGAATGGTTTTGAGAATATAATGAATTTAATATATAAAAAAAGTTAAAAAAAACATCTCCAACTATTTTCAATTCTTAAACTAACTTGTACCTAATTTTCTACTCTTTTTTCCTAAAAACATTATTTTTTGACAGGTCTATATAGTTATGTATAACACAGTACCATAGGCAAGGTCTCATATGAGTTGTATTTATTATTAAAGTGTTTTTATGTCATTCATTAGTGTTTTATTTCCAAAATATCCATTTTTCTCAAGATTGGTCTATAGTAGGGCTTAGGGAGGGTTTTGGAAGTCCACCATATCAATGATGGTTCATAAAGTATGGATCTCCAAACCAAAACTTCTTATAATGGATATTAAGTCCATATACCCCTTCAAATTTCTTGAGTAGATCAAGTTCCCATTCAAAATATGTATTAAGATATGAATGTAGGGAAATGTGTTTATAGTCTTATGCAGGTAATATGGACATGCTATCAGTCCTAACAATGGTTCATAAACCTATGCCCATTAATATAACTATATATATCATGGATATTAAGTGTATATAGGTTCCTAAATATTTATAATATCATTTTCTCCAAGTATTCTTCTGGTGATAGATCCAAGATCTTGAACAAATAACTCAAATTGACTGCCTAGACTATGTGACTCGAGGAGAGTCTTAAGAATAAAATTGATATTCTATTTGCATTTATACTACTTTAAATAACCTTGTTAATACATTAAACAACCTCTCACACCTATTTATATTTCTAGTTCTTCTTGGAGAAGGTTAGGGTATGCTTCAACATGATGTGGGGTTTAAGGCCAAGTTATGGCCTTTAGGGAAAATAGGCTTAGACTAAGTACTTGAGGTTTAAGGCACATGTAGGTGATATGGGGGGTTAAAAATCATCATGTAATATTATTTACCATTTTTTATCCCCTATAATTTCCCTTAGCTGCCGATACTCCACTCTATCTCCATTATCTTATGATTATGCTTGTAGGTTACTCTACTAATTTGGGGAAGATAGAGGTATGAATAGTTCCCTCTCTTTCCAAGATTGGTTTTATAGAGTTATAAATCCTATAATATTAATTAAGGGCTGAAAACACCTTCATACTAATTCTTTCTTCTAATTATATTTCTTACATTCCTTAATCTCCCTTTCCTAAGGTTTCTTAGTAGTCGACCTTGTATAGCCCTAGATCTTGAGTTGGGAAAATATCTAATCTATCTAAGGATTATAAAAACTTTTAAACCTTATTTATGTCCTATAAACCCATTCCTCAAATATTTAAATCTCTCAAAATCCAATTCTGCTTGAATTCCATTCTATCACATGACTGTATATAAATAATAGTTCACATTAGCCTATGTGCTTTGGGGTTTTGGGGTCTGAGTAGGATTATTTCCCATTCCAATATGGATTTAATTTATTTATAAATTTTTATTAAACTTTAATTTAAAACTTATCAACATACCTAAGGTTAAAATTTTCCCAATTATGTTCCTTGTGCTCTAAACAATCAAGCTTAGGGTTTCCATTCTACTAGGCCTAAGTATCCCTAGGATAGGGTTTAGTTTTTTTAAGCCTCAAAATGAGGTTATAATAGATTTAAAAAATTAATAAATTACTCTCACTAACCTATCATATATTTTCAACCTTTTCACAACACCTAAGTATATATAAAACCCTCAATTAGTATGCATAGGCTAGTTTTAGGTTTATCTTCTTAGCTAGCCCTCAAGGTAATTTTGACTTGAAACTTGAGTATCACATAATTAGAGAGAATATGAGGACACTTAAAATCCCATATTATTATCTTATAACCCCTTATTAAGTCTGATGTATCTACCTAGTCTTTAAAACTATAAATAGATCACATGGTCTCATCAATGATTGTAAACATACTAAGGTAGTTCTATGATAAACCATTGACTATTTACACTAATTATCTATCCTTTAGAATATAATTAATATTTTAACTTACCTAAAATGATAATTTTTACCAAAATTTATATCCTAATTACACCTATAGAGGCCTTAAAATCATAAACTCCCCCAAGACTGGCTTGTAGGCATTGACTGTGTGTTCACGACTATGTGTATGAGGTTTTGAGTCTCCTTTTTACCATTATACACACCATATCATTTGGTATAAAAATGATTTATGAATTATATTTCTTATATATGATATACATTATCATTCATTATCTCATATTTATCCCTCCCTTTAGGCTTAATTATTTGGATTAAGTTTGCAGTGTGTATACCTTTAAGAAGAAACTTGACTCTGTTTTAAGCTTTGAGGCTTCATATACCATATTGTCATATTTTACATTGTTTTTAAAAAAAAATTAATCTTAAATAAAATTTTAAAATGTTCAAACACATTCCTTCTTCATTGTGTTTCATCTTTAGTTTACACCTTGTATACATGGTCATAGGTGCATTTGAGACTAGGATTGTGTCTACTACCTAAATCCTCATATTAATATCAATAGAATTGAACCTGACTAGAATACCTATCAATATCAAACATCTCTTCATGTTTTATATCTTACAAGTTCACCTTTAATCTAATACTAAAGACTAAGTTTTTCTTCATTTATCATTATATTTCCACTAAGTTGGCTATAAGTGCTTTTGAGGTGTTTCCTGAGCTAGAAAACCCTTTGATCATGTATCATGTTAAGCTATCTCTTTGTATTAACAATTTTTTTCAAAACCAAATCAACCATCCACCTCCACTTCTTAACTATCCTTCTTATTCAAATAGGTCTTAAGACTATCACTATACTTGTTGACTATATTTAAGGATTTACTCCTTTAGGTGCTTAAGACTATAGGATTCATCTTCATGGCCATGGTGTTTATCAACAACCTTGAAATGTACCAAACATTTGATTCATGATTTTGAGGTGAATAGGTAGTGATATGTGTATGTGATTATAATGGAATACATATGAATATTTAGAGGAGTGATAAGCTCACAACTATGTCCATATGTTAGTGTGAAAGTTATGAAAATAGATTGAAACATAAGGGGGATGGAAAGAAACATTAATCCAAACTTAAGACAACCAAAAAAGGATCCTAGAAACCTTATACATATTCCTAACAATATATATCATTATGGAGGTCCTTAATGAAGTATACAAAGTGAAACAAGGAACCTAATATTCTAAAACCTACCTTAACATATGTTCATTTACCTCAACATATGTTAAACTGAGACTGTGAGGATGTTGAGGAAAAATTAATGGTTTACAGGATATAAGATCTTGATGAAGTTTGAGAAACTTGAAATGAGGATACTTACCATGAATGAAACATTGCATATAATGTATTAATGAGTCTTGAAAACCTTAAATCCACCATGAACCATACAACCATTCAAACTACCTATAGACTATTAATTTGGTAGTTCATTTGTCTTATTCATCTCTGTATATACATATGTGTGAGATGAGATTGGAAAATGTTTTTTAAAATAGGATAAAACTCTTAAAAATATCCATAACCTTCCATTGTTTTGTCACCATGCTTAGGAGAGGAGAAACATATAAAACTAGTTCCCTACTTGATGGAGTGTTAGGTTGTGGAGCTAAAAGCTTCACTGATGCAAATGGGTGAGGAGGTTGTAGAGAGTTTGCTGAGTGTCAGAGACACCAGCTCGATCAGGCCAACTGACATCGGCAGTGTAAGATAGGAAGAGCAACCGACGTCGGTCAGAAGTCGGCTGGCGTTGGCACCCCTAGGCAGACAGGGACCAACTTTGATCACTTGTGTGGTTCGAGTTACGAGTGTTACGGGCAGTTAGTTAATGAACCAAGTGTTTACATGTCAAGAGCCATATTTAGACTAGAAGCTATGGATCTAATTATTGTAATTAGGTGTCTAATTATTGTTTGCATGAGATTTATTTAAGAGACTCATTGGTTGTATTATAAAAGTGTGCTAGAGAGTAAGAGAGCAAAATATAACCTCCTTTAGAGAGAAGAGAGCATGGTGTGTTCCTCCTAGTGCCACAGTACCAAGTGCGGGTGCTGGATTGGAGAATCAGTAGGGTTCTTCATGTATGTATGATCTTGGTCATCAGGTGATCATGGCTACGATAAGAGATCTACATGGGTAAGTAAGATCATTGATCTGCAGGTGTATGTGTGTGCAAGGTCTAAGGTTCACAGGTGTGTAGAACTAGATTGATTTGCAGGTGTGCAAGATCAGAGATGATAACAACACAACAAGGAGCAAGATCAGGTGGGATCTACATGGAGTATAGTGTGTACTCAGAAAGAGATCAAAGAGGAAGGCAAGGAAGATCCTTCCATAAGTAAGATTGTTTGAGGTGCAGGTTGTTGTAGGTTTAGGGGAGATCTATTTAAAGTATGATTGTGTACTTTTGGAGTGCGTGGAGCACAGGAGTACTGGTAGTAGTGGATACTAGTTGGTTGGAGGTGAACACCAACTCTGTGTTTGAGTTGTGTGTTGGGACCTAAGAGAGAGAGCTTTGAGGGAAGATTTACTATTTATGCCTTAGAGGTGTGGCAGCCCTAGAGGTGTGTAAGGAAGAAGAACTGTGGTAGCCTTCTTTGTTGTATTTCCTTTTGGAAGAGTTTTAATAGAAGTTGTGTATTGTCTCTCATATTCTATGTTATTTCTAAATTCTAGTTACTTGTTGATTTTGGTTAATTTTTGCATGTTAAGTTGCTTGGTAATCAATTGTGTGCTTCTGTTATTTCCCAATAAGTGGTATCAAAGCTAAGGTTGCAGGGTGCAAGTTTTGTGTTTGGTTATAGGTCACTCTTAGGGGTTTTTGATTGAGTGGGAGTAGAACAATGGCAGAAGAAAGTAAGCTAAGGATGGAGGAATTGAAAATCATGAATGGTCACTTACGGTCCTATGGAAAGAAAGAGTAGGAAAAAGAAAATTGTTGGTTTGTGGAAGATCAAAATGAAGGAACTAAAGATGCAGATGTTGCAAGTGTTGTTACATAGGATGCTCTGGTAGGTTTCTTGGATAAAGTTGAATCTTGGTTAATAGATTATATTGCCTCCTTCCATGTAGCCCAAGGAGAGGAGCTGGTGAGCCTTGTTAGATTATTGGCAAAGGGGAAGTGAAGCTGAAATCACAGGTGGCCAACACATGGGTGTTAAAGGAGGTCATGCAGGTCCTAGGCTTGGAGATGTGGCTAATTTCATTAGGAAAGTTGGGTGATGAGAGATGCACAAGAACTCTCACAGTGGATGCACTTGAATTAGTTGGTGGTAAGAAAGTAGGTACTCTTTATCTACTTGTTTATATTACTGATTCTTCTTCTATTATGGAGACATGGCTTTGTAGGCTTGGTCACATGAGCAAGAAGGAGATGCATGTTCTTAAGAGGAAGATTGATATATTTGACAGACTTAAGAACTGGAAAGCCTTGGTGTTCTTAGAGGTGGTGATAGACAGAGACTAATGGATGGGGCTAGATACTTCTGAGTAGGGTAGTTTGGACATGGGTTTTTATTCAAAGGAGCTCGTGGGTAAAAAGTCATCACTCACAGGTGAACATAGATACCAGTGTCAGTCAAGGGGAACCAGCGTCGAATAGACATGCACCGATGTTGGTCATGTGCAGACCAGAGTTGGTGATGTCGAGCAGGGTAAGACCGACGTCGGTCAGGAGGACTGACATCAGTAGTAGGTAAGACTGACATCAATCAGGAGGACTGACGTTGGCAATAGGGTACACTGACGTTGGTAGGGTTGGTAGTCAGGACAAGTGCATGGAAACTGATGTCAATTAGATGCAGACTATGTGGTGACTGAGCTCGGTCACTGTAATGGACTTTTGGGTAGACAACAAGCTATTAAGGAGTCTCAAATGCCCATATGGAGAATTGAAGGTGGTAAGTAAGCCTCAAATTTGTTGTTCCTCTTCTTTATACTAGTTACTGACTGCAGAGCAGGAAGGATCCAGAAAATAGTGGGAGCTTGGTAGGAATATAATGCAGAACCAAGCAGAGATTTGGTAGAGTTGCTAGCCGGTATGAAAGCACAGAGATGAATGGATACCTTAGTTGAAGAATAGAAAGAATGGACATGTGAGATGGAAGACTGGGTCATATGGTCTTGAGGAAGCTATAGGGTAGTGGTACAGTGCTGACAAGTGGTACCAGGTGGATGATAAAGTAGGGCTTTAGTCAATGTTAGTAGAACCATTGTGTTTGTCTTACCAGGTGGATGATGGTCGCAACATTATCCGATTACTGTATGTGGATGGTTTGCTAGCAAATTTTACATACAAGGTTTTGCTAAGCTAACGATAAGGTTAGTTCAGTGGCATGTCATGAGGAATTTAGAGCAGTGAAATTCTTTGGCATGAGAGACATGAAAGATCACAGGTTGATTTTGTCTCTAGTGGGAGCTGATGTGAATCAGGTGTTGGTGAGGTTTAGGATGTAGAATCAGAGCACACTAAGGGCTAGACAGTTCAGTGTCTAAAATCACATGAGGTCTAGTATAGACCTAAGTTTGCCCAAGCAGTGGGTGTTGTCAGAGAGTTAGGAGACAATTCGGGGAAGTGGGTTCTTAGGGATGTGAGAGGGACCAGCAGCAGGGATTCATGCTATGCAGGGTCAGGACTTCACTACATGGGTTTGTAGGTTTGGATGTGGCAGGTTACTCGGATGACAGGAGGTGCACCATAGGTTGTGTGGTGGGTGGTCTTTAGGATTGATCTTGAAGAGGAATACAAGCTAGGAAATAGATTAGATAGGTATAGGTACATGTACAGTGCAGCTGTTTATCTCCAAGTGGGAGATTGTTAGGTTATGGAGCTAAAATATTCACTGATGCAAATAGGTGAGGAGGTTGCAGAGAGTTTGCTGAGTGTCAGAGACACTAGCATCGATTAGGCCAATCGACGTCAGCAGTGTAAGATAGGAAGAGCAACTGACATCGGTCAAAATTCAGCTGGTGTCGGCACCCCCAAGTAGATAAGGACTGATGTCAGTCACCTGTGTGGTTCGAGCTATGAGTGTTATAGGTAGTTAGTTAACGAAATAAGTGTTTGCATGTTAAGAGCCATATTTAGACTAGAAGCTACGGATCTAATTATTGTAATTAGGTGTCTAATTATTGTTTACATGAGATATATTTAAGAGACTCATTGGTTGTATTATAAAAGTGTGCTAGAGAGTAAGAGAGCAAAATATAAGTTCTTTCAGAGAGAAGAGAGCATGGTGTGTTCCTCCTAGTGCCATAGTACTAAGTGTGGGTGATGGATTGGAGAATCAGCAGGGTTCTTCATGTAGGTATGATCTTGGTCATCAGGTGAGCATGGCTACAATAGGAGATCTACATGGGTAAGTAAGATCATTGATCTGTAGGTGTATGTGTGTGCAAGGTCTAAGGTTCACAGGTGTGTAGAACCAGATTGATTTACAGGTGTGCAAGATTAGAGAGGACAACAACACAATAGGGAGTAGGATCAGGTGGGATCTACTTGGAGTACAGTGTGTACTCAAAAAGAGAGCAAAGAGGAAGGCAAGGAAGATCCTTCCATAAGTAAGATCGTTTGAGGTGCAGGTTGTTGCAGGTTCAGGGGAGATCTACTTGAAGTATGATTGTGTACTTGTGGAGTGCGTGGAGCATAAGAGTACTGGCAGTAGTGGATATTGGCTGGTTGGAGGTGAACACCAACTCTGTGTTTGAGTTGTGTGTTGGGACCTAAGAGAGAGAGCTTTGAGGGAAGATTTATTATTTATGCCCTAGAGGTGTGGGAGCCCTAGAGGTGTGTAAGGAAGAAGAATTGTGGCAGCCTTCTTTGTTGTATTTCCTTCTGGAAGAGTTTTAATACAAGTTGTGTATTGTCTCTCATATTCTGTGTTATTTTTGAATTCTAGTTACTTGTTGATTCTGGTTAATTTCTGCATGTTAAGTTGCTTGTTAATCAATTGTGTGCTTCCGTTATTTCCCAACATGGAGAAGCCATTGTGAGTGTCTTACCTTGTTAAGGATTGTTCATAAAGGAGAGAGATCTAAACTAATAAAAACTAACTAGAGATATAAGCTATCTAGGGTCCCCTCCTTTGACCAAAATTTTAGATCCTAATATTCTCTCTCATGGCCATACCATCTACAAACCTTAAGGGCTCTACCAAGATGTAAAGGATCTCAATAAAGTAAGAGGATTAGTTCTTGGCCTATTATACATCCTTTTTCCATGAAACTCAATTAAAATACCTACCATGACTTTAATTGAAATATCATAACCTCAACTATATGGAAAAGTCTATAACAGCCTATACAACAAATAAAAATGATTGAAAAACACATATTTTTTTGCATTTTTCCACATTTTAAGCTTATAAATACCATTTTATGGAAACATGAGGATAAAAGTGGGTCATAAGGAATATTAAAACAATTAATAAGTATTGGGTACCAAAAGGGGGCATATTTCACATGTGTGATCTCTTTTGATTGCTAAACAACCTTATAGACTTGTAGAAGGGACAATTTCAAAGGATGATCCATTTGAATGAAGCAATATAAGGACCATGAGGGTGATTTAAAGATGTCATAAATTATTTAGTGGCATTTTGAGGTCAATTGTTTCCATTTAAAGGTTAAAAACTTCCTTTTAGATAATATACACATAGCTTCACAAAGGATATTTGCCAATGAATATCATAATGAGTATGGTATAGTCTTCTAAAAGGTTTCAATTTGGCTTCTATGTAATTTGATCACACTTAAAATATTATAGTCATCCCCATACCTTGAATATACCAAATACATTAAATAAGTTCATAGTGAGTCATCAATTACCACCTTCATCCATCTTCATTAAGGTACTCTAGATCATAAGATCACTTCAATCCATTGTCAAAAGCATCCAAACCTACTAAACACCAAGAGGATACTTAACACAAGTTTAAATATAAACATGAAAATGATAATACATTGGGACTTACTCCTTTCATATGATAGTCAATGAACATTATGATGGTCAAACACATCACCTAAAGATCCAAGACATCTAAGAGATATGGTGATCACAAACAGACTTAATGACATCTCTAGGAGTGTTGAATGACTTAAAGATGAAATTAGGAGACATAATCACTTAGGATAGTTCCATCTATAGGATTAAGTGGGTACCATGAAATTTTTTTAGCTATAGGGGTTAACATGTGGCCTGGGGAGGTCAAATTTCTAATAGGTAGGGTTATAAATTTTTGCTTGATTACAAATATGGAACAATTATTTCAGCTTCATACCCATGTGTGTGCATCTTTAAATATATTTAGCCAATATTAGCTAGCTCACATTATTTTCATAATAGTGGTCTTAGGTGATTAATGGCCTCCTAATGACCCATTATGGAATTCTTCTAGGATGTTGTTCACCTAATTTTGTTCTATTCATCATAAGAAAACTCCATTGATGTCTCATATTAAAATTACACCACTAATAAGAACATAAGGAATGGTTTATAATCTGAAATATTTGTAATTGGATTTATTCAAGTTATGTAGATACACATTGGTATTGAGTAATATCATCATGCTCTCAGTCTAGCATGTTGGATCACCTTGGTCTTCTAGTTATTTTTCATGTAATGTAAGAAATGTATAGTATTAGTTCTTTGCATCCTTATCTATATACTCATAGATGCCCTTTACTTGAAATATCATGTTAATTTGGATACCTTTGTCATATTTCATCACCTTTATGACCCAACTAGCTCTCTTCTCACTGATGTCCTTGTAGAGTATGAAATCCTTTATACTCAAGTGTAAGACCATGAGATGAATCTTGTTGTTGGAGAGCATGTGCCTAAAATTTTTAAGAGATCTTAATATTTAAATTTATTGCCTCTCTTTAAATTTGTAGCATATCTCATAATACTTTAGTTCTTGACTAAAGAAAGTAATAGGTTACTCTAGTTGGTCAGTGTTTTACTCTGAAAATATGGGAGAGATGACTTCAGTTCTAAAAAATGCATAAAGGATGAAATCTTTACCCTAATATATGTTTATAAAATAAAAATCCTATATTATGGCATGTTTGATGGCCTCAAAACCATTTAGACCTTGTGTCCAACTGAATATAGTGCTCTTCTTAAGCATTACTATGAGGGGTTTGACCAAAGTTGTAAAACATAAAATAAACCTTCTAATGAAGTTTACTTTCCACAAGAATATTTGGAGACACTTTTTATGACCTAGGAGAGGGAGTGATAGAATGGAATCAATTCATTTAGGATTAATGGTGAGTATTATTGGAGGTTTGTAAATGATGTCTCCAAGGTGACCAAGGATGTTGATGAGGTTTCATGTGTGTTAGAATGACAATGACAAAGTGTGCTTTAATGTTCTTCAGTGTTCTTGCATAGTTATTCAGTATTTGACTAGGATAGGTAGATGGTGGATGTTATTGATGGTATGTTTAAGTTAAAATACCATATAGGGTGTTATGAGTGCTTAGAGTGATTATAAAAGTGAAAATAATTCATTAGAGTAGTCATATAAGTGTCTACGTTCAAGTAGTCATCTTGGCAGATAAGGCTAAGTAGGCACTTTGATGACATAATATTTCACACATGTGAATATTTTAAGAGAAAATTGATATATTTATATATTCCTCTATGTGAGGAGATCATATGATTTAATTTTTAGGTCTATACTTGGAGTGTAAAAAAGTTATTAAGGTACAAAGTTGGCTTCTCAGACAGAGTTTAATAAGTTCCCATACTTAGCCAAATTTACATTATCAAAGATATGTGGTGATAAATTAATTAGGTGATGAATATATATGTTGATTAATTAATATAATTAAATAAGGATCTAATAAAAAGTGAGTGATCATGCAGATAAAGATCAATGGTGTGCATGAAGTCATTAAGTCAAGGTTCCTGAGATTTCACACACAATGGCATGTGTCTCAATCATGATGGTTTGATATAAGATCAATATCACATGGGTATTCATGAATATGTAGATTTATGGCCTGGTTTGATTCAAATATTAAATTATTATAAGGCATGTGGGACTACCAAGTGACACAAGAGTGGGGATGGACAACAATGTGCTTAGAAGGCGCGTGAGGGTGCCAAGTATCTTAATCATGGAAGCACATATCAATGATAAATGGTGAGAATTAAAGATTTAAATTTAGGAGGATTGAAATGATATTAATGGAGTGTTTTTGAGAAAGTTCCAAGGGACATGAGATGAAGACATTCAATATTTGCATTTACCAGTGACTGTTGGTATTAGAAATTAACAAAGGAAAAACTAGTGCTAAGTATTTTGCTTATATCTTTTGATCTAAGATGAATTTGAAGGTTATTTAAAAGGAAAAGTTGTAAATAAATTCAAGGCACATCCATAAATTTTTTTAATAATATTTTAATGTTTTTATATTTTTATATATTGAGCTCTAAAGTTGACTATGTGTTTGACCATGTTCTACAAGTGACCCAAGAAGGATATGTGAGTTGTTCTAGATGGTATTTCGATATTTCAAGATGAAATAACTATTGGATAGGGTTATATAATCCATTATTACCATATTTATTTATTTTATAGGCTTGACCAATATATTTTTAGTATGAATAAATGTTTAAAAGTTGATTGTGCTTGTTGGAGGTTATATAGTGTTTGAGTGACCACTTTATTAAAGTGAGTTGGAAGAGTTATGAGAAAAATTAAAGAATAAAATGAGTATGGAGATGATTTATAAGTCTAAAAGTCTTATAATAATTAACTTTTGTCATGATATTCCCTTTATTGAATATGGAGAGTCAAAATATCTTGACTTTATTTTGACTATATATGAATAGTCTGAGTGGTCATTCTGAGAGAGTTGATTTGAATGATTAGAGAATGTTTTGAAGTGTTTAAGGCACATGGAAGTGTTATAAAGGTATTTAAGGTTTCACCCATATGATATAATCATATTTCTATGTGAAATATTTGAGTTGTTCCTTCATAATTTTGAGACTGTGTTGTTTGTGTTTGAAGGCCTAAAAGAGCAAAGAGACCTAATTGGTAGGTTCAAGTGTTGATTTGGTGTTCCAAGTGGCATTGACCCATGAGGGAGTGAGAAAGGGTATATTGGAGATAGGTTTGATATGTTATAACAATTGGTATAATCTAAAAGTATCCCAAAGAGTTTAATTTGTAATGTGTGGGTGTGAAAGCCTAATTGTTTTAGGTCTTATTAAGGCCTAATGGAGGACTTCAGACTTAAGGACTATGGACAACCTATGGAGTGGAGTGTTTCACCCATGTAATATGTGTGGATAACTATTTAAATTGTATAAAAATTATGGTAAGCATCTTGGCTAACCAAGATGGGTTAGACCAATAAAGTGGTATAAGTACAAGGTATATTGGGGTTGTTTGAGATGTTACGAAAGTGTGTAGATGAGAAAAATATTTGTGAAGGCTATGAGAACCATGTGGGTATCTTGAGAGGTATATTAGAGTGTGAATTTCATGTATGACATTGTGGTTAGAATTATAATATTTAATTTATAGGTTTGATGCTTGAGAATAAGAAAAGGTGTGTAGATTGATCCAAAAGGTGGTTTTGGATGTATTGTTTATGAGTGAAAGTTTGAATGAGTAAAGAGGATTGAAGGAAGGTGTTTTATAGGGTTTATCCTTTAGATTGAGAATCAATAAAATTTATATATTTTTCATTTCATAGATGTGTTGGTGCTCAATATCTTAGGCAATTTAGTGCTTTTCATCTTTAGGGGTTGGTTTTCCTTGTGAAGCAGGTACTTCACTAAAATTTCAAGTTAGTAATCATCTTATAGGAAAATTAGTCCATGTGTTTTTAGGTTTTAGAATGGGTTTTATCCCCTAAGAGGGTTTCCCACATAGATATAATGTTATCTTGCTTATCTTGCATGTTTATTTTTATGAGTGGGTTATTTACTTCTTGATTTCTTATGGTGTATGACTAAGGATTTGAAGGAATTAGATTATAGTTTTGAAATATATTGATTCACTAATTCACCCCCCTCTCAGTGATTGTACCTATAAAAATTGGTATCAAAGTATGACCTTCTATATAAGTTTAACCACTTGAAGGTAATCTTAGGTACAATGCCTAGTTCTCAATGTTTATCTATTAAGCAAGCTTCATTATTCAATAGATCTAATTACTCTTTTTGGAGTGCAAGAATGAAGACCTACATCATGTCCTTGGGGTTTGACACCTAGAAATATATTTTGTATGGTTATTCCATGCCACCTACTCCTCTAAATAGTGTTTTAGATAATAATAATCTAAGTGAGAACAATTCCAAAGGTATTAATGTTATCATTTGTGGTCTTTCAGAGGTTGAGTTCACCAAGGTAATACATTAAGAGTATGCCAAGGATTTTTGGTACAAATTATAGATCATCTATGAAGTAGATTAAAAAATCAATTTGGACAAACTACAAACCTACCAAAGGTAATTTGAAAATCTCAAAATGAAGGAAGAGGATATTTTGGATTTCTATATTCTAAGAGTTAATGAGGTAGTGAACATGATCAAAGGCATGGGAGAGGTTATTTAATAAGGAACTATAGTGAAAAAGGTATTAATGTATCTCACTTTCAAATTTGATTCAAAATTTTGTGCTATAGAATAAAGTCATGAACTCACCAAAATGAACATGGATGAATTGCATATCATTCTTTTTGCCTATGAGAAGAGAGTTAATGAGGACAAACCAATAAATAAAGAATCAAATCTCAATAAAAAAGATAAAGAATAAGTTACAAGGTAATAAGGTTAATAATGATGAGATTTATGATATTGATGATGATAAACTAATAGCTCTATTAACAAGAAAGCTAAAAATAGGTTCAGGCATGTTTAAAGGTAAACTTCCCTTCAAATGTTTTAATTGTGGAGAGATAGGTCACTATACCAACAAGTGTCCTCATAAGCATAAGGGAAATGATAATGAAGAACATGAATAAGATCATGATAATGATAAGAAGAAATTTAGGTCTGATAAGAGTAAGAATAAATTCAAAAGGTATAATGGCCAAAAGAAGTTTAACAAGGACAAGAGGATTCTCTACACTAAAGGATATTGCAAAACAACTAATGAGAATGATGGTAGAAATTCTAAGAATCATCATGAAGATGATGGTCCTACTAAAGATGAAGCTCTCTTCATGGCTAAAGAAGGTATTTGCTCATATCAAGAAGAATTTACATGGTTTAGATGTGGTTTAGGTGATAATGAATGCCCTTGAAGATCTGAAGATTGAGAAGAATAAAACCAAGAAGTTAAAGTCTCAAATAAATGAATATGAGGTGAAATTTAGTGTGTTTAAGTCAAGAATAGATGAAGACTTCAAAGAGTATAAAAATTTAGTCAAAATTCTTAATGATCAGTTAAAGACTATGAATGAAAACTTGAAGGAAAAAGAAGTTCAATGTTCAAGGTATGTAATTGAGATTGGTTATTTAAGATGTGAGTTAAAAATTACTTCAAGTCAATTGAATTCATTTGTGAAGTTTGAAAATGGATCAATTGATCTAGATAACATTTAGAGTAGTTAAAAATATGCAAGTGATATAACTGGTCTTGGATACATAGAAGAACAAAATAATACTACTCATGATGACTTAAAGACTTTTGTGAACAAGAACAATCAAAATTTGAAGATTAACAATCAGTCAATAAATGAATTTGATAATAGAAGGAAGACAAATCAAATTAGACAACTAAATGCAATGAGGTATACAAACTTTAATGGTCACTACTACACTTGTAATTAATTTGGTCATAAGAATAGAGAGTGTAGAATACCTTCTAGGAATGAATTTACTTGGAACTATGAATGGAATAATAAATCAAGTGTTATGAGTCAAAGTGAGTGTTATAGTTGTCATGTCATAGGAAACATTGCAAGATTTTATCCTAAAAAGGTAAGACAAACTAATTTTCTATCAAGAAGAGTGGTTTGATACAATTATCTAGGAATTGATCACATTGCTAAGTTTTGTAAACAAAGGACATCAAGTCAGAATAAGTCATTTCAGGATCCTAGATTGCAAGGTAGAAGGCAAGTTAAAATTTGGAAACCAAAAGTGGAAAGTATGTGCCATGATCAATCTATAGATCCAAGTGGACTATTTGCAATGGTAGAAGATGCTACATAGGTTGAGGAAAGCCAAGGGTACTCAATATATGCTCATGTTAAGAATAAAGAAATAAATCTCACTAAAGAGACCAAGGTATTTGAAACTTATCATAATGTATTTGTAAACTTAAATAACAAATTAATGTTGTTGAGAAAGTTTCTTATCAAGAATATCAGTTGACAATGTCAATTGTTGATGCTTGAAAATGTGAGACTGATACTTCAAGTGAAAAAGGTATGACAAGAATCTTTATTTTCGCCATGTATTGTCAATATCATCCTAGAAGAAAAGGAAAGTGATAAAGAAGATAAACAAGTTGATTCAGTTAAGTAAAAGAAGAAGAAGAACCATCAATTCAAGTTGTCCAAAGAGGAGAGAGAATGTGAGGAGTTATGGGAGATTCACAGTTTCACATTGTTCTAGGACATTGTGGGTTAAGGGTATCTCTCTTTAGGTTTCAAGGAGACACTTGTTAGAAAAAGGAATCATAGTGGATGCTAGTTGAGTTTTGGTTGATATTGTAGGACAAGAAAGGTCATGAGAAGATGAGATAGTTCCATGAGAGTGATTTGAAAAGGTTATAAACCATGATGGCTTATAGAGGATAAAGGGAAACTATTTCAAGATCCATATGAGAGTTATTCATGTCTGCTTCATTCTTTTAATTTGATCCAATGAAGATATGAGATATATTGGTGGTTTCATAAGGATTTTTATTGAGTGTAGACAGTGTTAAAGAGTTTTTTAAAGACCTAGTTCATTGAGAAAACTTGTTGAAGATGTTTTTCAAATAGAACATGGAGTTAGGGGACCTAACTCAGATAGTTTGAAAGGCTTGGAGAGATTTGCATGATGTGAGGGGGAGAATATGTTATATGCCTTGATCATGGTATAGATATGAATATGTATTCTATATTTATGATTTCAAGCATATTTGTATGATGAATTAATTAAACCAAGTCATGTATTTTTGATAATATATTGAATCTTCATACATAAACAAAGGGGAAATCTGTAAATGGTCAAGTCCTAGGATCAGAGGACTATATAGTAGAATTTTAGAGAAGGTATGAAGGAAATTATGTTGATTCATCATTTTTGTAAATGATTTAAAGATGCTAAAAAGGGTGCCTAAGCTCAGAAACTATGTATGATCCAAGAAGAGTGTAATCATGGAGCATGTTTGAGAAGATAAAGGTATGAATAGGTATGCAAAATGTTAGGGGGATTTTTTTATCATATCTTAGAGGTGTTCCTTTCATATTTATTAGTCCTTGAAGTCTTTTCAATTTCATATTATCAGAGTTGAGCCCACTTTATCATTGTGTCAAAGGGGGAGAAAGTGCTTGAAGAGAGAGATAGAGTCTAAGCATAAGCTTTGTATCATTGTCTGACATCAATGAAAAAAGAGGAGATTTTTGGATTTTTTCCAATAATGTCTCCAAGGTGACCAAGGATGTTGATGAGGTGTCATGTGTGCTAGAATGACAATGACAAAGTATGCTTCAATGTTCTTTAGTGTTCTTACATAATTATTTAGTGTTTAACTTAGGTAGATGGTGGATGTTATTAATGGTATGTTCAAGTTTCAGATACCCTATGGGGTGTTATGAGTTCTTATAGTACTTATGGAAATGAAAGGAATTCATCAAATAAGTCATATGAGTGTCTAGGTTTAAGTAGTCATCTTGGTAAACAAGGCTTAGTAAGAAGTTTGATGACATCAAATTTCACACATGAGAAGGTTTAAAGAGAAGATTTATATATGGGTATATTCCCATATGTGAGGATATCATATGGTTCAAGTTTTAGTTATAGACTTGGAACGTAGAAAAAGTCATTAAGGTGCAAAGTTGGCTTCTCAAATAGAGTTCAATAAGTTCCCATACTTAGCCAAATTTGTGTTATCAAAGATCTATGGTGAGTGTTTAATCAGGAAATGAAGATCTATGGCAATAAATTAATATAACCAGATAAGGATATAATGTTGATTGAGTGATCATGTAGAAAGAGATCAATGACACTCATGAAGTCATTAAGTCAAAGGTTCCTAAGATTGCACATACTAGTGACATGTGTCTCAATCACAATGATTTGATAGAAGATTAATGGCAAGTGGGTTTTCATGTATATGGAGATATATGATCTGGTTTGATTAAAATAATCAATGCTTAGAAGGCATGTGGGACTACCAAGTGGTACAAGAGTGGGGACTAACGATAATGTGATCAAAAGGCATGTGAGGGTGCCAAGTGTCTTAATCATAGAAGTACAAATCAATGATCAATGGTGAGAATTAAAGAGTTAAATTTAGGAGACTTTTAAGGAGATAAATGGAGTACATTTGAGCAATTTACTAGGGGACATGAGATAAAGACATGTGTCTATAATATTTGCATTTACTAGTGACCACTGGTATTTGAAATTAGCAAAGTAAAAATTAGTGTAGAGTATTTTGATTATATCTTTTTATCTAGGATGAATTTGAAGGTGATGTGAAATGAAAAGTTGTAAAGGACTTCAAGTAACATCCAGTAAAGTTTCTTATAATATTTTAATGTTTGTAAAGTTGTATATATTTATCTACAATGTGGATTATGTGTTTGACCATGTTCTAGAATTGACCCAAGAAGGATATTTGAGTTGTTCTTGATGATATTTTGATATCAAGATGAACTAACAATTGGAGAGTGTTTTAGAATCCATGAGGAAAATATTTATGTATTTTTTAGGTTTTACCAATCCATATTTAATATTAATAAATTTCTAAAAGTTTGTTGTGTTTGTTGGAGGCTACAGATAGTTTGAGTAAGCACTTTACAAAAGTAAGTTGGATACATTTTGATCATAATTGAAGAATAAAATGAGTATGTATATGTTGTATAAGTATAGAAGGTTTATAATAAGGCAATGTTTGTCATGATATGCCCTTGATTAGATATGGAGAGTCAAAATAGGTTGACTATATTTTGACTATATATGACCAGTTTGAGTGGTCATTATGAGAGAGATTATTTGAGTGCTTAGAGTTTGTGTTGAAGTGTCTAAGGCACATGGAAGTGTTGTATAGGTCATAAAGGTTTCACCCATATGAGATAATCATATGTCTATATGAAATATTTGATTTGTTGATTCACAATTTTGAGATTATGTTTTATGTGTTTAAAGGCCTAAAAGAGGGAAGAGACCTAATTGGTAGGTTCAAGTGTTGAGTTGGGGTTCTAGGTGGCATGGACCTATTGACCAAATTTTTGGCCTTTTAGGCCAAAATTGGGCACCCATATTTGACAAAATCATCTAATTTTATATCTTGGGTCAAGTTCAGTACTTAGATTTTCTTTAGAGGAAGTGTTTTATACAAGCCATAACAAATTTACAATTATAATTATTTTGGAAGGTTTGTTTTGGTCTTTTACCAAGTGTTAATTCTTTTGGAAGTCTTGTTTTCAGGTTTTGGTTTAAGTGTTAGAATTATTTCAGACAAATCGTCTAAAGTAATTATCTGGAAGGGTTATTTTTTAGACTTTTCATTAAATGAAATACTTTCAGAAAATGTTTTTGAGGCAAATTTTTTGAAGGGTATGTTTCAACTTTTTTGAAGGGTATTTTTTATCAGGAAAAGGTCCACTTTAGTTTTTCCAAAGGATCATTTGTAACTTTAACAAAGGGAATTTTCTTTGGAAAGTGGATACTTACAAATATTTTGAATGGTCACTTTCATTTTTCTGAAGGGTCACTTTCATTTTTTTCGAAAGGACACTTGTAACTTTTTTGAAGGGTATGTTTCAACTTTTCCAAAGGACTTTTTCATGATAAAGGACACTTTCAAATTTTCCAAAGGGAATTCTAGTTTTTATAAAAGGTCATTTTTAAGAAGGCTAAAAGGTACTTTTCAAAATTCTGAAGGGCATTTTAACTTCCGGAAGGGACATTTTTAAAAAGTCTGAAAGATTGTTTCTGTGGGAAGGTGGACCATTTCAAAAAATCTAAAGGGTGTTTTTTTCCTTTTGAAATATCTTTTCTAAAATCTAAGGGACACTTTCAACTCTTCCAAAGGGTCACTTGCAAGATGCCAAAGGGTATGTTCATTTTAGAAAGGGCCTTTTTCACTTTGTCGAAGGGTCATTTTAAAGAACCAAAAGGGCCAAATGGAAAGTCTGAAAGAATTATTTCAAAAATATTTCCCAAGAAATTCTTTTGGAAAGCATATCTAATACAAAGGAAGTAAAAGGGAAAACAAAAAATAATTGCAAGAAAAATGTCCAAAGAAAATGCTCAAAGAGTGATGGCCCATAAAATGTCAATTTTAGACTATGAAAACTAGCCATTCGAGTTTAAGAGAAAGGATCAGAGAGAACCTAAAGTCAAGGAAAAGAGATAATAGATGGCAAAATATAACTAAGGCTTTGTTTTAGTTGTAATAGATGTAACTAATGCTTTTGGTTTAGTTATAACTCATTGTAATTGACCCCTTTGGTGACATGGCATAGCTCACTCACTTCTCCCCCATGAAAATGTAACTAATTCTTTCAAGATGACATATGTCCAAGTGAACCTTAGACTTCCTTTGATTGATCTACCTCTCAAGGCTATATATATGCATTTTTCTAGCTCATTTCACATCCTCTATTGGTTATTTGGGAAACTCTAACTAGATTTTTACTCAAATAACTCTTAAAGAGATACAAGTGTGATTACCTCTCATATGCTATAATATTGAGTAATGATTGAATCATTTTTGGTCTAGTCTAGTGAAAGATTATCTTTTTAGATTGTACTCTTGATGGTCTACCAATTTGTAGAAAGAATATTAATTTCAAGTCTTTGCTAGTATTCTTTTCTAAGTGTAGAGGTACTTTAGAAGTGATTCATGACTATATATTTATTTGGATCATTCATTTCATTCTTAAGATTCATATACCTTCTTGAATCTATCATATGAAATATTGATGTAGCAATGGTTCCTGAGTTGTGAGTCTTGTAAAAGAAAACACCTTATTTTGTCTTTAAAGTAGTGGTTTCAGTCAATTGGGAGAATATCAAATATTGGTGCATCACTGCTTGTTTTCATTTTTTTTCCTAAACTCTTTTCATACACAATTGATATAATAGAGAGAGCTTTAAAGGTGCATCAAGGGGAGCTAGCCCTTAATCTAGAGATTCATCTCAATTAAATTATTACCCACAATAAGAGAGATGATTCCATCTTTCTACCTAGATGAGGAGATTTGAGCATCTCCTCAAGGGTGCAAATCCAAGCATCGATAATTTTTGGCACAGCTAGTGGGACTATTTATCCAAGGATTTCAAGAATTATTGGTGTGTTCTTCAATCAATTAGCCTTTTGGAGGCATTTCAATCAACACCAATGGTGACTTTGAGTTGAATCAGTTGGTCAAGTAGTCCTAGTGCATCAAGAAATAATATTTGGTATGTATAATCCAATTATTGAGAAGTATGGATCTTGTGTTCCTTTATATAGCTTTGATCAAGATATTCATGGAATCACCTCAATCAACCCTCTTAACTGTCATTCTCCTAGTGAATCCAAGAGTGTTAGGGAGATATTGTTGTAGTTTGAGAAGAACATGTTGGAAATAGATAGGTTGAATGAGTGAAATAGATATCAACAAGAGATTATGTACAAGGAGGAATGTTTTTTTAAGAAAAATCAAGTCATACAATCCATGGAGGAGAAACTAGTAAGGTGGAAAAGTCAATCCACTCAAGGCAGTCAGCCTTGTACCCTTTCTTCCATCCCAAAATAACCTTCTCCTATAAAAAATAAACCCTCCCCCTATACACCAAATAATTTTTATCAAATAGAACTTTCTCACCAAAATAAAATGAGCTAACCTTCTAACACATATAATGAATTAACTACTCTTATTGTTAATCCTTTACACCTAACAATCCAACACCAAATGACATTGGAATGGCCTTCTATGGAATCTAATTATTTTAATTCCTTAGATTGTGAGCCCTCCTTTGAAGAAAATTATCCTACTTCTTTTTGAAAACAACACATCCATCCTCAATCAACTCTTCCTATGCATGTGCAAAATCTTCTTATTCTTCCTCAATATTTTCAAAGCCCTCAACATGATGTCAAGATTCCAAGTTGGATAAATGTCTATCATGAACCAACTCAAGAACTTGAGAAAGATTAAGTTACTACCTATCCTTAAAAAGAGAGTTCTAATCCTAAGATCATGAGTTGGAATGAAATAGTGGAATCATGGGGTAAGAAATAAGAGAAGAGTATTGTTCAAGAGTATGAAGTAGAAAATGAATCTACTCCTCCTCATCATGATGATGCACATGATCTCCAAGAAATACTCTTCCAAGAGAATCTAGCTAAACAAATTGAAGAATTAGAGTTAAGAATAAGGTTCCTTAGTCAAGGTGTAATGGATGTTTTAGACCCAATAGAAGATCCCATGTCTAAAAACACCCCATCTATAACCCTTAAAGATAGTTATCAATCTATATATGATGTGGATGAAGTTTTGATCAAGTGTAAGGAAGAGAATCAATTTATTTTAGCCCAAGGTTTACCTCTTATTCCTCATGAGCTTCTCAAAGAAAACCCCACTTCTCATTCTCAATCTAATTTTGAGCTCACTAGTGCTTTCCTCTTTTCAAAGTCCTCTCCTTCATCCCATACTCCATTTTCACTACCTTCACCTTCCATTACCTTCCATACCACAACTCTTACATTTTAGAATCTTGAATCTAACCATTCACCCTTAATTTAATTCCATCCTAAAGAGGAACCTATTTTTAGGGAGGTAAGTGAGCAAGAGAAAATGAAATTCTTTTCTGATCAAGAGACTATCATGAGTTATAATAAATATGAGATCATCATAATTACTCCATATGAACATCATCATGGTGATTACTATCTTGAGCATGAAGTGGAAAGCATTATCAAAGATGAAGAACATGGTCAAATCATATCTCAAGAGGTGGTTGTTCTAAGAGGTTTTCATTAAAATAAGGTTGAATAAGTGAGTCTTTAAGGTGACATGATTCAAAGAGAAGATATAGGTCACACATACATAAAAATGTTCTAGTAATATGAAGATGAGATTGAGAAATTTCACTTATCAATGTTGGATGGAGAATTTAAGCATGGTGA
This sequence comes from Torreya grandis, assembly GCA_037957365.1. Lineage (NCBI taxonomy): Eukaryota > Viridiplantae > Streptophyta > Pinopsida > Cupressales > Taxaceae > Torreya > Torreya grandis. Next base: position 680,465 of record JARHVA010002681.1, read on the forward strand.
GCTCTCTTTCCCTTTGTTTGATGAACCTTATTATTGTTTTGATCAAGATAATGACCGAGCCATGGAACCTGAGTTGAATGAGGTTCAAGATCATGTTGTTGAGTAGCTAGAGACCCTTATTTTTGAGTAGCTAGAGAATTTTATTTTTGAGCAAGAAGGAGAGAGGTCTGATTATTTTAATATGGGATTTGAAAAATGAATTTTTGAGTGAGAAAATGATGATTTATGAAATGAGATAGAAAACATTTATCTCAACTCAAACATCACACTAGCCACCCTTCTTCAAGAGAGCCATGATGAAGTAAGAGATCAGTTTGACAATATTCTTAAAGAGATAGAAAATAATGAGTTGGTCCATGATGTATACCAAGAGGGCCATGAGCCAAATTAACCCTATGATGATGAGATAAAATCCATTGATCAATTGATGGACTACACTAGCATGAAGGACCATCATGATACATGCTTCAAAGAGCAAGATGAGTACATGTATGTTAGAGACATGTTTGTACCTGATCCACTTGGATGCATGCCAATCAAGGTGGCAAGCAAGAAGGATGAGTCACCAAGCTCTTAATCCAACCAAAAACTTGTCTAGAATCATGAGGTTTCTTGCCATAGAAAAGACCTAACAATTTTTCCCTTTCATCTAGGAAGGGGAAGAGCATATCTCATTAGTTTTACATAATTAATTTTCTTTCTATTGTGTCATATCTTTTCCTAAGTGCTAAGTAGCACAAGTGTGTTTGCTTTGGTGTTTGTTGTGTGTCTCTTTCCTTTGTGTGTTGGACTTATTCAATTGGTGTCCTATTGATCATGTTATAAATCATGGTTAAGGTTTCTAGTTTATTTTAGTCCTTAATTGACTCCATGCCCAATGGACTATTTAGGCTATTAGTCTAGTCAGTATAATAGGCATACTACCCTTACGAGTCACCAATTTGTTAACCAAATTTTGGCCTTTTAGGCCAAAATTAGGCATCATTATTTGAAAAAATCATCTAAGTCTATATTTTTGGCTAGGTTCAGTACTTAGCTTTTCTTTGGAGGAAGTATTTTATACAAGCCACAACAAATTTACAAGTCTAATTCTTTTGGAAGGTTTGTATTGGTCTTTTGCTAAGTGTTAATTCTTTAAAAAGTCTTGTTTTTAGGTTTTGGTTTAAGTGTTATAATTATTTTAGATAAATTATCTAAATTAATTTTCCCAAATGGTTATTTTTTCAAACTTTTCATTTGGTAGAATTCTTTCAAAAAAATTGTCTGAGGTAACCTTTCTGAAGGGTATGTTTTAAATTTTTTGAAGGGTATCTTTTGTCGAGAAAAGGTCCACTTCATTTTTTATGAAGGATCATTTGAAAATTTCCTAAAGTGTATTTTATTTTTAAAGTGAATACTTAAAAATCTTTTGAATGGTCACTTTCATTTTTCTGAAGGGTCACTTACATTTTTTCTGAAAGGACACTTGCAACTTTTTTGAAGGGTATGTTTCAACTTTTTTTAAGGACTTTTTAAAGCTAAAGGACACTTTAAAATTTCTTAAAGGGCATTATATATTTTTTTAAGGGTCATTTTAAAGAAGGATAAAAGGTACTTTTCAAAAAGTCTGAAGGGCATTTTAACTTTCCCAAAGGGATGTTTTCAAAGAGTCTGAAAGATTATTTCTGTGGGAAGGTGGACCATTTCAAAAAATCTAAAGGGTGCTTTTTCCTTTCAGAGGATAATTTCCAAAATCCACAAGACATTTTCAACTCTTTTTAAGGGTCACTTTCAATATGCTAAAGGGTATGTTCATTTCAAGAAGGGCCTTTTTCACTTTGCCAAAGGTTCATTTTAAAGAACCAAAATGGCTAAACGAATGTCCAAAATAATTCTTTTAAAAAGATTGTTTGAGGAATTATTTTAGAAAAATTGTTTAATACAAAGGAAGCAAAAGGGAAAACAAAAAAGGACCATGGCAAAAATGTCTGAAGAAAATGCTTGAAGAGTGACAACCCATAAATTGTCAATTTCATATAGTAAAAATATTAAGAGAAAGGATCAACAAGAACCTAAAGGTGAGGAAAAGAGATAATATATGTCAAAATATAACTAAGGATTTCATTTGGTTGTAATAAATGTAACTAATGCTTTTGGTTCATTTATAACTCATTATAACTAATCCATTTCATGACATGACATAGCTCACCCACTTCTCTCCCATGCAAATATAATTGATTCTTTCAAGATGACACATGTCTAAGTGACCCTTAGACTTCCTTTGATTGCTCTACCTCTCAAGGCTATATATATGCATTCTCTTGGCTCATTTCACATCCTCCATTTTTTATTAGGGAAGCTCTAGCCATATTTGTACTAGAAGAACTTTTAAAGAGATATACAAGTGTGATTTCCTCTCATATGCTATAATATTGAGTAATGATTGAGTCATTATTGGTCTAGTCTAGTGAAAGATTGTCTTTTCTAGCTTGTACTCTTGATGGTCTACCAATTTTCAAAAAGAAGATTGTTGCAGGTCTTTGCTAGTATTATTTTCTAAGCATAAACATATCTTATAAGTGATTCATGACTGTATCTTTCTTTAGATCATTCATTTCCTTCTTAAGAATCATATACCTTCTCAAATATATCATATGAAATATTGATGTAACAATGGTTCCTGAGTTGTGAGTCATGTACAAGGAAACACCTTGTTTTGTCTTTAAAGTAGTGGTTTCAGTCAATTAGGAGAATATCAAATATTGGTGCATCACTACTTATTTTCTTAGTTATTTTCCTAAACTCTTTACATACATAATTGATATATTAGAGAGAGATTTAAAGGTACATCAAGGGGAGCTATCCCCTAATCTATAGATTCATCTCAATGAAATTATCACCCACATCAAGAGAGATGATTCCATTTTTTTGCTTAGATGAGAAGAGTTGAGCATCTCCTTAAGGGTGCAAATCCAAGCATCAATAGGACCCATGAGGGAGTGATAAATGGTATATTATATATAGTTTTGATATTTTATAAGCATTTTTAGAAGTTCAAAGTGGCCCAAGGAGTTGAAGTTGTAATGTATGGGTGTGAAGGCCTAATTTTTTTGGGTCTCATTAAGGCCTAATGGAAGATTTGAGTCTTAAGTATTATGGCCAACCTATAGAGTGGAGTGTTATACCCATGTAACATGTGTGGAGACCTATTTCAAGTGTAAGACAAGTATTGTAAGCATACTAGCTAACTGAGATGGGCTAGTCCAAGAAAGTGGTATAAATACAAGGCATATTTGGGCTATTTGAGATGTTACAAAAGTGTATAGATGAGAAAAATATATTTGAAGGCTATGAGAGCCATGTGGATGTATTGAGAGGTAAATCAAAGTGTGGATTGCATTTATGACCTTATTGTCATTATTATAATGTTGAATTTATAGGTTGATGCATGAGAACAAGTGAAGGTGTGTATATTGATCTAAAAGGTGGTTTTAGATGCCATCCTTATGAGTGAAAGTTTGAATGAGTGAAGAGTATTGAAGGAGGGTTTTTTTAGGGTTTATCCATTATATTGATAATTAATTATAATTCTTGATTTGTTAATTTCATAGATTTTGTGTTGGTGCTCAACATATTAGGCAAGTTGGTGCTTGCCATATTTAGCGGTTGGTTCTCCTTGTGAAGTGGGTACTTCATTAAAGTCTCATGTTAGTAATAATTTTACAAGGCAAGTAGTCCATGTGTTTTCAAGATTGAGAGTGGGATTTCTACCCCAGGAGGGTTTCCCACATAGATATTATGTTATCTTACTTATATTTCATGTTCATTATTATGAATGGGTTATTTACTTCTTGATTTCTTATGGTGTATGACTAAGGGTTTAAAGGATTTGGATTGTAGTTTTGAAATATCTTGATTCACTAATTTACCCCTAGTGATTATACCTATAACAAGTCCTTCTTTGGAGATGATATGTCCCTAAATTTTTCTTTCATATAATGTGAATATGTACTTGCTTGGGTTCAAAAATATATGGAAATCAATAGTTTTTGATGACTTACTCTAAGCAACCCAAGTGATCCATTGCATACTTTAAAAAAATAATTATATCATCAAGGTAAACTAGGATGATGTTGTTGAGGAATCCCTTGAATTCTATGCCCATGAACCTCTATAAGGTAGATCCTACATTTTTCAAACCAAATATAATCTTTTGGTATGAAAATATACCCCATTTAGTGGTGAATATCATTTTCAATTGATCACACTCCTACACAAGTACCTATTTATATCTGGAATAATCATTTAGTAGTGAAAACCTTTCCACACCAATTATTGTTTGTAAAATGTTCTCCATTGGTGAGAGGGGGTAGTGATATTTGAGGGAAGGCTTATTTAGGTCCTTGAAGTATATTCCAAAGTATATCTCTTCATTATTTTTGTACACTAGGACTAGATTGGCCACTAATGAGGAATGCTTGATTGGAAATATTATGTTGGCCTCAATAAGCTTTGAGAGCTCTTTATTCATTAAGGGCTCAATTTTAGGGTTATTTGGTCTCTTTTTATACCTAAATGGTTTGATATTGGGGTCAAGATCAATTGTGTGATAGGATAATATTATATCAAAGCCTCTAAGGTCTTGATGTCTCCATGCAAATATAACATCATATCTTTTGATTAATTTAATGACTTCTTCAATTTCAGATGGGGAACATACCTTGCCAACTTTTAGGAGTTTTCCATTAGATATGGCCATAAAATTTAATATTTATTCCTTCACTATTACATTTCTCCTCTCACCCTTTAGTTAGTTTCTATAATTGAAGATGCTTTCAAGCGTGACTAACTCTTTAGGCAAGTCATTTCCCTTTATTTGAATGATATAACAATGATATTGAGATTAGAGATGTGGTTGATTATTTTCACCAAAATTAATTTAATCTTTCATGACGTTAACAATTTGTTCATAACTTTCAAAAACATGATAATTAATTATATTTTTTGAGACTATTGGTTTGACTATGAGTTTTATGAGTTACTCAAACTCAATACTTATACTATACGGAAGGTCATAATATGTACCCATGGTTTCAAGCCTATGAATGTCATCATTATCTATCCTTGGTATGTAAAGGCTATTGAAATCATTTAACCCATTTATTATTTCATGTGCTTGGTGTTTTTAATCTCTTAATATACTATGTTTGGACATGTTATGTGTTTTAACCTAGTTTACTACTAGTTCACTATCTCCAAAAGCTTGTAACACATTGATTCCTTTCTTATGTACCAATTGGAGAACCTAGATCAGTGTCTCATATTTGAAAACATTATTTATGTATCTAAAATATAATTTAAAAACATGGAAGCTTTTCTACTTTTGAGGGGATACTATTATAACACTAACTATTATGTTATTTTTGCTTTAAGATCCATTGAAGTATAACTACCATATGCTTTTGAGGTCCTCCTACATTTTTAAAAGGTTAGGAAACAAGGTGTGTTCCTTAAGAATGTATTATATTCCTATTCCCATTTCATTTTCATTATCATATGTGTTAAACTCATAGTTTACACACACCCATTCATCATGCAGGTTATCCAAAATTCACTCAAGAGGTGTGGAAGTCTTATAAAGAATTAAATTCTCCTCTTAATTAAACAAGGTGTATTTTGTATTAACTAGGTAGGATTATATGGATCTATGTTTTTATTCAAAATAATCTCACAATTTATGGTTACCTTGGTCTCATATCTAGTCCTAATAGCTTGTGTAACAAATCTAAGGATAGATATCCACCCACCTTCATAGTGAAATCCTAGGAGAGGCATATAACAAAGTATGGGGTGTAGGTCAATTATTATTATGTACTAATAAATGGAGAGAATTAGACATTCATGAAGAGTGAGACTAATATCCGTGATGATTACCATAGTTTTAACCATTATTCCATACAACTGGATGACCCATTTTGAGACGGGAGAATATGTTATGCCTAACATGTTTATAATTTTATTTAGCATCACTAAGTTGCTCACACTTGAATCTATAATATAATTATATATGATATGTTCATTGATAATTATAGATATGTATAATGGGGGAGGCTTGTTATTTCTATGCACTTCTTCCTTTAGTTTATAGATTTATGGGTGCAGTAGGCATAGTCTATGATGGATCATGAGATTAGAAGCTCCTTAGGGCATCCTATAGTAAATTATTTTGATAAGGAATAGTAAGAGAGTTTCACACGGTAAAATTTACGATAATCCTCTTCATATAATTGACTATGTTGAAAGGTATTTAATTCCTTTTAATCTATGCCTTTTGAATGTATCCCCTTTTCACACTTGCACACTAATTTGATGCTGACTCTTTTTCTGCACAACCACTTTATCACCCATCTAGAAAATTCTCATAGGCAATTTTACTTATGTATCTACACACAATACCTAGGTTTAATATTTAGGGTGACAAATAAGAAAGTTCATCCACAATTCCTCTCTTTTTAAACCTTTTATTAAAATTAAATGGGTTACTTCTCACACTCGACACTTCATTATGATTCACATAATAGAAGTCACCCTCATACCAATTTAGGAGGGTGTATCCACCTTGGTATTACATTTGTGCATATGGTTAATATCTTGGTTGATATGAATTATATGTAGGTTCTTGATGTGGTGGTGTATTTTTCATTATAGGTTCCCCATTCATCTCTCCATTCTCACATGTGACTTGATCATATAGTTGATCACATGAATAACATCATTCATAGTCTTTCCCATGTTATTTGTCAAAAGTAAGAGAGATATATAAGTGATCACACTTTTAGGATTTGGCACATAGGAAAGTATATTTTATGTGAACTAGTTTTAAGCTTCACAACATGTTGGTAATGAGGCTAGTTTAATTGATATTTCTAGTTCTAGGGTTGATAAGGCCTTAAATTTTGTGATTATTGCTTATTGAGTGATACTAAGTCATTTCAAAATTTATTAAATTATTTCAATTTGTGCATCTCACTCAAGGGTATATAAGTTGATGGAAATAGTGGGATGGTAGTAATAATAATGGGGGATAGAATTGGAAATAGAGGCAAGATAAGTGAGATTGCACATGGAGGTCTAAAATACAAGGGCATAAGGGGTCTAGGCACAATTTTACCCACTTGGATCAAGTAATTTCATGCATGCATAGAGACATCATATGCATCTAGTAGTACTATGCCTCCCATATATTGGATAATTATGGCCACATCAATGTTTAATGCTCTCAAAAAATATAAGAACATAGTATTAGGATTCAACCTTACCAAGAGTGGAATTTGATCCCAAGTCCTCTAGAATCTAATTTTAAAGTTGAGCATATACTCATTTGGAGTCCTTCTGATGTTTGTAAGATACTTCATTAGTGATAGCTGGTCACTCTTTTATTCAAATTGTCTACATAGTTCCATGCCTAACTCATCCCATTTTAAATAGTACCAGACCATAGACTACAATACTATTAGAGTGTTCTCCCTTTCAAAGAAGAGGCAAGGAACTGCACTACAATATTGTCTTTAGTCACATAATGTATGGAGAAAATATTTTCAATGTCTTTATGTTTTCTACTAGGGTATTAAAATTTTCTCTATTAAAGTAGGGGATGTTCTTAAGAGTATTTACATGAATATCATCATATTAGGTAAAGATCATTGGGATGAATCCATTAAAAGGAATAAAGGATTGGTTTCTCTATGCATCCATGAAGGTAATGGGGAAAAATTCTCTAATAGGTTGGGAAATATACCTAAAGGAAGGGTAGATCAAGCTCTTAGGGAAGTTTGGTTTGAATCACTAGTTCCCCTAACTAAAGATAGCGATACTCTATCTCTTCTTCTTCTAAAGGGTGAAACCATCTCAGTGAAATGGAAATCTATACCTCTTGAAGATGATCTTGTGTGTCTTGGAATATATATGAAAGGTTGATATTTATAAAACAAAAATGTTTGAAGTCGTTAGGTGTTCTTTAGAGTGTTTTAAACACTTTAATCACTAAGAGTAACACAAATATCTTAGTCAACCTTTGAAATAGGTCCCATAAAGTGTGCCAAAAATGGTCACCACTTGAAATATACACCCATGTGTGAAAGGTTCTCATGCACATTGGTACATGGTTATTTCATGCATATCACGTTGGACTTGTGTGATAGAGAGTAATTCAATGTCTCATTGTAACAATGAGATCATCCCCCAAGGTGTGGGAATCTTGTGCTCCTTGGGACAAACCTTTGGAGTATTTTGGATTCCTTATATTATAGATGCACCTAGGTTATGACCAACATGGAGACCTATAAAGAGAATAATAAAATATAATGCTAGCACTAGACCTAAACTTAACAAAGGGGAAAGGGAGAGATAAAGGTAAGAGGGTTGATGGAATGTAAAATGTGATACACCAAGAATAGATCAAATAATTCACCTTCATAATGACATAATAAGACTAAAAAATTGGGTACCATATCTTCAAACCAAGTGCACTACATAAATGTTTTTCATGGGGGTAAGGGAGCATAATGTAGTATTAGGAGGGATGAAAATGGTCCATAGATAAAACTTATACAAACCCATGTATAAACAACATTAGACCTATAAATAATTTTGGTTCTATGAAAATGTGTGAAGGGAGGATGATAATGAGAGGGATGAACATACATGGATAAGGATCAACAACCATGAATTCACACAAAACATAGATAATGAATAAAGGTAAATCAATTATTATTAATCTCAAAGTCTAAGGTAATATTAAAAACTTTAATATGCAAATATTTTTTATACTAGGAGATGGATCTTGGATGGAAAATTTTAGTATCATTATGATGCCTAGAAATGTTGATGATCTTATAATTAAAATTAGGTTTTATATATAATTGGGAAAGTCCCTGCTTAATTAATTTTCCATTATATGTGGTAAGTAGAAAATTTAATTAAAAAGTGGCATCTATATCCCAAGGCTAATTAATATTACCAAAATATTTGTAATAAATATTACAAACCATGTTTATTTAACATTGGTATGATAATTTGATCATGGAAGTAACTATAAGGTCACTTGTGGATCCACATGTGAATCTAATAATTAGGTCATTTAAGAAACCAAGTGAATCATATTTTCATGTATTAACACTCTAACATCCACCTTTGTATTTAATTTTATTTATATTTGGCTCCATTGGTGTCTAATTGAGTTTAATTACATTACTTAATTTATGGTTGTCACCTATTAATCCACCTAGACTAACCTATTCATGTGGGATTGCATAGGTATGTCTTTAGGTTCTACCATGTCCTCTTGAACATGTGGTAGGGATTAATGTGCATTCTTATATTTTTGTGACTAGGTGTGCATTGAAATATGCACACTAAATTTTGTGTAGATGGAAATGCACACTGAATGTTGTGCAGTGAATTGACTATGTAGTGAAGCTATGAATTTATGAATGGCATTGAGGGTGATCTTATATATAAATTAACAAGGCCCAAAAATATTTTTTGCCTAATTTTATCTAATGGTATTCACATTTTGTACCTTTATCTAGAAATTTTACTAGTCTGTAAAAGAAATAGTGTATAGCCTAGATTGCACTCTATGTTTTATAAGGGCATTGATGTGAAACTCTATAACATGAAACAAGACTTAATTCTTTGAGTCCAAGTATTTTAATAATGGAATGAAATAATATTGAAGATATTGATCACACTATTTATGATTTAAAATTTCTCCTTGCACATTTATCTCTTTCACTGCTTGAATTCGAGGAGATCCACATACTCTAACGTGCATGTCACATTGGTGTGATGAAGCATGGTTAGTATCATATGTTATAAATAATCCAATAAGATTAATATATGGTTGATACAATGTGGTATCATCGATATAGTTGACTAATTTTTGGATGATACCTATGGTATGGTCAGTATAGTATAAAATAAACATGGATGGTATAATTACGTACCTAGTTGATGCATTATAAAAATGAGGAAAATTTAATTTTTTAATTGTATGTTATATGTTATTATTGTTTTCAATTTTTTGGATCAAAATATGACTGTGATTTTTTTTTATTTTTTTTTTTATAGGTAAAAAATACTATGGAAGTGATTTGATGTGATTTACCTTAAGAATCTATTAGATAAACTATTATTGGGGAAGTGATCATAGCTTGCCATACTAAAACTTGGTGGGATTATGTATATGTGTAAAATTATATTTATCTCATGTTTTTTTACCATGTTTTAGGGGAAATAGGAGAGATTTACTAACACATTTAGGTGGGTGTTGGATGGAAATACCATTGGGGTGGCTATCACCTAAAGGACATACATGAAATTAAAGGTCTACCTATTATGTGAAAGCCTATGGTATGTGATACACTATCTACCATATATGAGTGGTGATAGCTATCCCAATTGGAAACTAGATCAAATAGGTATGATGAGTATGATTTTGTGGTACAATTGTTTCAGTGTACATCTTCAGAATTATATATATCTGTAAGGCCTTGAGCATAATTATGGCCACACACATATTATGCTATAATTAATTTAAATTTTTCCCATTATACATCTTGCCTATGTTCCACTTGATGCTATATCAAGGCACTCTTTTTTCATAAGAGATATGATATGATCATAGCTAGTACATAATTACTACAACATTTATAGTAGGGGCCAATAGATGACGGATCCATAATATTTTTTCTAGTTGGATTTATTAGAGGTTCTTGATGTATATACTAGTATTACTTCCTCACATCATTGATGATTACCTCTCACAAGTGAGGAAGTGGACTTAGGACCATTTTTTAGTGATCCCACATGTGTCAGCACTGGATACCATAGACATGATCAAATTATATGGATGTATTTTAGAGAAAATTTGGATTCATGGTCATCATGAATAACCATAGTATAGTTGAGGGGTTAGAGTCACATCACTAGCCACTACACATGGTGGGTGAAGCCACATCATTTTAATTTCATTATAGGATATTTTGGCTTTGCACACCTAATGGCAATTTTAGTAGTACCAAGATACTAGACTAGACACGAGAGGGAGCCATGAAAATTTGGTGTAGGTTTGCCAATTGTAGATCCTATAATTATAACTCATCATCCTTTGGTGACAAGATGATAATGATAATGGTAAAAATAAATTTAGGGGGAGGGAAGAGGTAGGTATGTGGAAATAACTCCCTAGAGATAGAAGAGGGATCCTCATGTAGATCCACCAAATAATTGGACTATATAGTGTCAAGTGCATAAATCAATTTGGTAGGTTGTAGTGCTCTCACAAGAGAGATGACAAGGATTTTTCCTAAAACAAAACCATGACATCACTTGTTTCTTGGGAATTCATGGTGATATGAATACTTTTGGTATGTAAATAAAATGAATTTATTCTATCACTTTCATTTCATAGAAGTATATTTGTGCATGTTAGTAAATAATGATAGTTATACTATGGATTTATATGTGTGTGTATGATTTGATTTTGATTTGGTTTACATTTTGTAGATCTGGTGGAAAATGAGATATAGTGGAGGACTTTGTTATAGGTTTCCTAGCATGATATTTTTGATCCCATGCTTCTTCAACGTGACACAATAAGGATGCATGATCATTGGTATCTATGGTCAGATCACATGCTATATGGTTTTAGTTGGTTGTATAGTCTACTAGTGATCTCTAGAAACATCAGCAAACTATTGCTTAGGTGGTGGCACTTACAAGGATATCATAGAAATAGATAGATTCCCATATGGATACCACTAGATAGAAAGGATATTTATAGGCATGTGTTTTTTAGATATAGGGATAGGTTGAGGACATGTAATATAGACTCAAAAATTATGGTTAATTTTACATGCTAATCAATTTGGATCCTCCATGGTGAGTATGACACCTTGCCTTAAGGAGGGTAATAGTAGACCATAATTCTAGAGACTAATTTGTATTCAGTTATATATTTTACTTATATATGATGTATTTTTACCTACTTATGTATATAAATGAGCCATTTATATATAGATATGTATCCTTTTATGACTCAATATATTTATCTACATTTATGATGTATAGGCTTATTTTACTTCTAGAACACGTTAATGTTTACATATCATGCTATGGTAAAGTGTGATGTATTATGATGTATGTTTTATTTTTATTTTATAAAATATGAGTTAATTCATGATCAAAAGAATAAAAAACTAAAATAAGATTAAAAATCTAAAGTAGATATATAAATAAATTAACCAAAGATGTAAAAATAAGATAAAATGAATTTAAAACACAACACAAATATATGTAAAACCTTATAAGTAAAAAAATCCCAATATAATAAAATTCAAAAGTTAATCAAACAAGGATATGAATGAAAAATGATGTTACCCAAATACCCAATGATTGTAAAAATGATATCCAAATGTAAAACAAGTAAATTTAACTTGGATAAAACATAAAGACAATAAAAAGTATTGTAAACAATGTCATTCAAATGTAATTCAAGTCAAGTCATATTAAAATTAAAAATAAATCAAAGAAATGTCATTTAAAATTTAAGACAAGAAATGACAAATTAAATATAAATGATAGGACCTAGGTTCCCCAAAGCTCTAACACAACTTGTCAGATTTAAGAGCACACATGATTACCATTGTATAAGCAACTTAAACATGTGGAAATAACCAGAAGAACAAATAACTATCAATGAGAAATAGCACAGAATATGAGAGGCAACACACAATTGTATTCAACTCAGTTAGAAGGAAATTACAACAAAGAGATCACACTCTTTCTTCCACTTCATGGGCTTACAGTAATCTTCCCTCAAGAGTAATCTTCTCTCAATAGGTCACAACACACAGCTAACACAAGCTGTTGTTCACCTCATTGTACTGCCAGTACAATCGAGTACGAACCAGTACTCCAAGTAGATCTCACCATGATCTTACTCCTTGATGTATTGTTGTCACCTTGGATCTTTCTCCCCCACTGATCTCCTTTTGACCCTCACATACACACACCCCTGTAGACCAACCTGATCTTACTTATCACATGTAGATCTCCACCATGATCCTACAACAACCTGCATATCAAACCTGATCTTACATACATGAAGAATCCTACTTGATTCTACCATGGGAAGAACTCTCATAGTTCTACACTCTAACAATACAACCCATGAGTCTATTATATAGATCTCATGCATACACTAATTTAGACTAGTAGTTCAAGACTCGACTCAATCTTTAACATGCAAACAACCCGTTCACTTAACTGACTATTCATCAATAGCAGTTTTGGAACTGCACAGGCAATTGACATCGGTCCCTATTTGACTAGAGGTGACCGACGTTGGCTGACTGCTACAGAGGTCAGTTTCCTTTTGCACTGTCCATTGACCGACATCGGTGATCCTATCGATGCTGGTGACTGCATACTCATCATCCTCCATGTTTGCAACAAGGTGAAGCTTTTAGCTCCACACCCTAACAATAAACATAAATAAAGACACAAATTATTTTAAACTACATCCAATGTAAGATAATTAAATTCAACTTAAATTAAAAAATCATAGACAAAAATATTGAAAAATATAAGCAAAATACTCCTATGAGTGAAAACTTAAAATCAGTACTTGTTCTAAAAATGTAAGAAATAAAAACCATCTAAATAAATGAATATGATGGATAATATAGTATGGATACAAATGGTGATGTTCATATTTGATAAATACCTAATTGTATTCCCCAATGTCTTACAATGTAACTCACAAACTGAAAATCCAAGTGTTATAATTAGTAATGGTGAAAAGGCAAATCTAATATATAAAATATTAAAAGACACGATCAAATAAATATATATCCATTAATGATATATCAAGAAATATATGATTAATTTTAATATTGGATGTGCCACATAGGTGATGTAAGAATCCTTAGTATATATGAGACACTCTAAATAAGTGGGCAAGACTATGTGTTATCAACATCAAGGACCTAGAGAACTCCACCTAATAAGCAAAAACTTGGGATAACAATTAAAGAATATATATTATTCTATGAAGGATAAATTCATGAAAATTAAAAGTATCCTACCTTCCCAAAACATGTTACCCACTCCTCATGACACCTTATAAACTCATCGGCCTATTGTGAATATTGGGTAATTGTGTGAGAAAGTAGGTGGTACTAGAATGTAAAAAATATAGGTAATGATACAATAATACCTCTTATACCAATATACTATCCTACCAAAAATTAATGGACCTCAAATATATAATTATTCTAACTATATATTTTGAGCTTCCACTAGAATATATGTGCCAAAAATATCACATCTTTTGGTGTGATTTGAATTTCCCCAAGACCATGGTGTCTAAAAGGCTCTTTGAATTTCCCCATGTGAAAGTGTGCAATATTGAAACTAACCTTAGTGAGCCTCAAGTGAAATTAAAGGTGTAAAATGGTGATATTTAAAGATGCTTCAATGTTATACGAGTGAAACAATGATGAATAATCTTATAGTTGACCACAGGAAGGGAGAACAATGATTTAGAAATGACTATGTTATTTTATGAAAGTTGAGTATCATGTCAATGGATAAATTATACTAACCTACATGGGATATAACACAAGCATTGATATGAGATTCATAAAAAAAATAAGGGGAATAAAAATTGGCTAAATAATCACAAATATACTATATAAAACTAATAAATGGTAAAATTGTGATAAAATAAACCTAAACACGATACCTAAGATTGACTAGGGAGACAAAGCTCAACTATAAAGTGGTTATAAAATTATGAAAAATACTAAAATATTATACATTAGATACACTAGGTAAGTAAAATTATATTGTAAATTTATTATAAAATGATATGAAAACAACCTAAATTCAATACATAACATCCATTACGGAAGCAAAGGCCAACTATATAGTGCTTTTAGAAATGATGAAAAAATGGTATACATTTTGAAAAGGAAAGGGTTAAAAATGTAAGAGAATATGATATAAGAAATATATACAAAAATCATCATGTATTCTAGTAGTAATTAGAGTATGAAATATAATTTCATTATGAAATAATAGAATATAAATTATTTATCTACTAAAAAATACAATGAAATATCTTGACATACATCACCTATTAAATCTTATAACTCCTAATGTAATTATTAGATTTATGTAATCATGGTTTCATTTACTCATTATAAGATTAATGTGAAGACTACCTTGTGTATAATTATTTAAAAAGTAGGCACACTAGAATGGGAAGGGTTTAGGGCCCCTAATGAAAACAATCTTTGTATTGAAATTGTGTTATATTATCATACACATACTTTAATCTAGATGACAACTTTGGTCATAGGGGAGGTTATTACTCCATCCTAGATTGACCATATGAGAACTAATAGGAACTTACAATTAGGGGACTTATAAAATTTCAAATATGTTAATGGATAGATCTACACTAATTTATGTGATGTGTAGATCACTAGTGCTAAATAAAATACACATCACCATGTTTGTAGATATAATCTCTTGTAAAATTTAGTGGAAACATATTATAAATACTATAAATTTTATCTACTTAAAGATAGAGTGCATAAATATACTAGCATAGAAATACTAGTCCATAGGAGTACAAATAAACGAGTATAACTATTGAGGTGGTTAAATATTTATGGTGGGAGCCTGGCCTTGTGGTTTCTATTTTTATAAAAATATCTAATGTTCTCTATAGTATTTGGGTGAATGACCAACCTTATAAAACTTTAAATATGGTTTTCCTTCTTACATGGGTGGGTGTGGTACCACATATAGACTAGATGGATAATAATACTAGGGTCTATCTAGAACTGTGTTAAATAATTTATATTATTTAGAACATAAAATGGAAGAATTAGGAGCTTGGTTCTACTTTAGATATCTTTGGTATGCTCTAAACTAGTTTTGGGAGTTATCATATAATCTTTAGAAGGAAAAATTGTGTGATTATACTTCTTTAATATTTAACCTCAATGCATATGATATCATTGTTGTTGGCACCTCTTTAGGAAGTGAGTTTTAAGGATAAAAAACTATAAAACTAGTGTGGTCTAATCATGGATTTATCCTAAAGTGTGATCCAAAGAAGATTGGAAGTAATAAGAGTAGTATGCATTTTAGATGTTGGAATGCACTCCATCTCATACTTTTGAACAAAAATTTAAGGAGGATTAATTTTAGGTAAAACATAAGGATATTATACAATGTATATTAATTTAATGTTGTAAGAATATGTATATTTATCATTGGATCATTAAATAAAAGAATGATAGTTAATATCCATTGAATCCTTAGCTTGAGAATATCTAGATAAGAATGGGTTATCAAGGAAATAACTGTCATCACATTCTATATCAATATGATCAATATTAAGGGTCTCATCCATTATATCACTAGAGGATGAGTAAGAAATGGGATTCTTAGGGATAACCATAGAAGTAGATAACTTTTTATTTGGCTTCTTGAAAGAATGAGGATGCAAGGAGGGAGGAAAATGAGCAATGATATTATATGGGAGATCTAATATTTTGATCTTTATAATAATGTCATCATGCTTAACATCATCAAAGCTAATAAGTTACATGGGATATTTCCCAAAATTTTGGAATGAACATGATAAAATTTATTAGAATTGATGGGATAATTAAAATATTGGTATTTTTGAAAATAAATGTTGGGAAAGGGTTCAAGGTTTGGTATTTTAAATATAATATATTCCTATAATTATTTTAAATTTTATGGTTTAGTATCAACTTGATTCTTATATATATTACCCTTGTGATAAAATTTGACACATTGACATGGAGAAGAGGCTATTACCCTTATGTGATGAGTCTAAGGTCAACCAAGAAAGATGTGGTATGATAATGGAAGTTAAATATCATCACCTTAACTATAAGGATGATGGGTAAAACCATGATATGGATCTAAACACATACTATTAGAGTTGTTATCACTTGAAATGTGCACTTGTGTATGAATTTATCTCATGCATGCTAATGTGGATATCTATTGTGCCTTGTTCCTTATACATGCACGCTAGAGAATGATTAAATGTCTCATTATAACAATTATATCATCCCCAAAGGTGTGAGACTCTTGCACTCCTTGGGATAAACATTCAAAGTAGGCCAACTTCCTTCTATTCTATATGCACCTAGTTTAGGACTAGTGCGTATACCGATAAATAACATAATTAAATCTACTACTAGTGTTAAACCTAAACTTTATAGAGGGGAAAATGGAAATAAAAGGTAATATGGTTGATATAATGTAAAATTTGATGAACCAATAATAGAGAAATCACCTCACCCTCTTAATGATAGAATAAGACTAATAGACTAAGTACCAAATCTTCAAACCTGATGCACTACATAAGTGTTTTGTATGGAGGTAAGGGAACACAACATAGTGTTAGGAGGGAAATAAATGGTCCATAGATAATACCTATGTATAGTATACATAACATGAGATATTTAGAGACTTTGGTTCTACACAAATGTGTGAATGGAGGATTGTAATAAAAGGGATGAACATCCATAGATAAGGATGAACAACCATGAATTCACATAGAACATAGATCATGAATAAATGTAAATTAGTTCTTATTAATCTCAATGTACAAGTAAATATAAAAAATTGGATAGGTAGAGCTTTATTATACCAAGACAGGACCGTTGAAGGGAAAATTTTGCCAGCATTATGATGTATAAAAATGTTGATGATTTTACAATAAAAATTAGGGTTTATAGACAATTAGGTGAGGCCTTACATAATAAATTTTCCATTGGAGGTGGTAGGAACCTAAATTAGGAATCAACATCTAGATCCCAAGGCTAATTAAGATTACCAAAATATTTGTAATAACTACTGAAGTCATGCTTATTCAACTTAGGTCTAACAATTTGATCATGGAAGTAGCTGGAAGGCCACTCATGGGTCCATGTGTGTATCTAAGAATGAAGGTCATTTAGGTATCCAAGGGAGTTATTTTATCATGATCTAACACTCTGATAGTTTCCTTTGTGTTCAATTCTATTTAGGTTTAACTACCATCCTTTATTTATGGCTGTTACTTGTCAATCCACCTAGACTAGAATGTTAATGTGGGATTACATAGGTATGTATTGGGGTTGTGGCATGTATTCTTATTCACATGGTAGGATTTAGCATGTGCACCTATATTTTTGGGACCAAGTGAACATTAAATTATGTGCATTGAGCTCTACATAGTTGAGAGTGTGTACTATAGGTTATAAAGTGAATTGACTAACAGTGAAGTTGTGAGTTTGGGAAGGGTGATAAGGGTGATCTTATTTTTAAATGTATAAGGCCCAAATTCTTTATACACCTAGTTAATTTTGATGTTCTTCACTTTTTGTGCCTCCTTATAGAACTTGTACTTGTCTATGAAGGTAACGATATGTAATTTAGATCATAGTCTACATTTTACAAGGGTTTAGATGTGAAACTCTATGAATTGGTATGGGACATCATTATTTGAGTAAGAATAAGTATTGGAATAAGTATGCACAATAATATTTAATATATTCATCATGTTCTTCAAGATTTGTAACTAAGCTCTATTCTTTTCTCTCTTTCACTGCTTGAAGTTGATGAGATCCACATGATCTAAATTATGCATCATGTTGGTATGATGAAGGATATTTTCATGGGGTACACATTGTAAAATCCTTATGAAAATAAATAAACACATATTTGATGTGAGAACCTATGTTTAATAGTTAGTGTAGGAATGGATGTGAAACATCTACTCATGGACTCTTTTTTTAGAGAACTTGACACTACATAATTGAACCACCTCTTGTTTAGTCCTTATGATTTTATAACTTGTTTTAGGGTGACTTAGAGAGTTAACACTTTTGGTGACCTCTATGATACACTTTCCCACTAATCAGGTATCTAGTAGACTTGAAATAATTTATTAGACATGAAGTCATTTGTAATGCATTAATATTTCCCTTGACTATGATTGGCATGAAAATACCATATTTCCTTAGAAGGAATTGAGATACCTTCCATAAGGACAAGAAAAGAAAAAAATTACATCAAATTGTGCTTAGATGAAAGATAAATCTAATTTGACATAACTATGCATAAGTGCTTGGAGGAAAAGAAACTATTATAAAAGATATCATGTGTGCATAACACTTAGGGAAATTAAAACATTTAAACTATTATTTACAAGGGTGTTCATTATCATCAAAGATAGTTTTTGAGATGAATCCTATTCATGAGGATGAGTAATAATTTTTCCACTTAGCCTTGCAATCTGGTATGCATTAGCTTGCTTGCAACTAGATATGGTATATGGGCCACTCCATATAGAATAAAACTTTGTATGATTTCTAGACTTATCTCTTATACATCCTATTTAAGTACCAATTCTCTTTCATTGAAACTTCTATTATCAGCCCTTCTATTGAATATTTTCTTAGTTTATGCTTATTGAAGATCCATAATAAACGTGCCCTAAATCCAAACTACAAAATTTTTAATTTATTGAGGTTGTGAACTATTTATATAGCACATCGCTATTTCTTTCATTCCAGCATAAAATGAACTTCCAATTTTAATCATTAAACTTATAATTAAGTTAGAGTTAAAACATGGAAATGTGTGAACCTCATATGATTTTAAATTGAATTGAGAGATTTATAATGATCTTAAGTTGATCCATCCATATGGAATATGCTCACATGCTCTGGTAAACCATTATCCTTGTGTAATTCATATATTTTTTATTATTTCAATAATTATAAATTATAATTTTTACTTCAAGAGATTCTAGGTAATTTTAAAAACCTGTAGTTTTAAGGCCAATATAACCTAAATTTCCTTTTCCCTAAAGGATAATTTAAACATCTTGAATCCCAAATGATCATGCATAATATTTTAAGAATTTTATCTATTATTGGAGATTTATCAATTTATACCAATTGAAGGAGTTACCATTGAATAAATATTTGATATACTCCAAGTATTATATATAATCCATCGATCCTATGGTAGGTTTCTTGAAGTAATTATCACTTAGTTTAATTAATTCAAACATCATTAGAACCCATAAGTATAATAAAATTTATGAATTAATAATGAAATAATTTTATGATAAGATTATTTTCAACTAGAATATAAAATCATAAATATCTACTTTATTCACCTTTTTATGGTACCATCATATCAAACTTAAGTGACAGTTATAACAATAATTCATATGTTTACAATTAAATGCTTGATAAGAAGATAACTTAAATATACTATGGTATAAAAAACAATAAATCCTTGAAAATAATAACCTCTTTTTAAATATCCATCTTATATTTGGTTACCTAAAATAATATTTATAATGCATTCTTGGAAACCTACATACCCATAATAATAATTTATTCAAGTCTATTTAATTGACCATTAGATAAACCAAAGTAAAAATTTAGATTTTCCAAAAGTCATTATCATATTTATGGATATGCTTATAATCATTAATTGATTTTAAAATAAATTATAACCAAGCCTTCTTTTACTTCAAGGACCAATTGTATGATCGTATACTTATTCAATAGTCTAGTTCTAACTAAATTACTTGAAATAACCTTTAGAATTTTTTAAGAAGACAAAGTTAAATAAATATAAATAATAATAAATTTAATCCATTAATTACTTTATCCTTTTTTATAAATTTAATCAAACCATGCCAAACTTGAACATACCTCATACCTATTCTCAAAATATTCAATAGAGAAAAATAATTGTATTTTACTGTGTTCATGATTTAATTTTATACCAAAATATAAACCTCGCATTTCTTATTAATATTTAATTCATTTCCTAAATATAAGAATAAACATGTTCTTTTAAAGGTTATATATGTAATATTAAACTTATATTTTTAAACTATCTACAGTGAATGGCATACCAAGATAGATTTTTGGTCAACTTGAAAACACTTTAAGATGAAATAACTTCACTCAGTAAAATATAGTACTAATTTTTTCTTTTATGTTATATTTGAATATGAACACTAATCATAAATATGCCAGCATACAACCATGGCATAATCCTTATATAATTAAGAAATAGACTCATCAAAAAATAAACATTCAAGGAAATTATTATCCACAAAAAATTAAAAAAATCATTATATACCTTAGAAAGGTCTACAAAATTAGTTTTTTAATGAAGTTAAAAAATAAAATAGATAATTTTTTGTCCTCATGAGATGGAAATTCAACAATTATAAGTAATACATTTTAATTAAATAAAATAAAATATTAACTCAATAAATAACTACTTGTTACACATCTGAACATAAAGATGGGCATGCTTAAAAAAAACACAAATCACAATTTGAGAAGAAATAATTAAAATAATTACTTATGAATGTGAATAAATAATACATCCATACACATATTTACCTATAAGTCACCCATATTTTATAGGTTTAAATAAAAATATTAAATAGGACTTATCCATATATGTTACGTCATAAAATTCATATCCATATAATGACATATAATATTCCAATTAAAAAACTTATTATGTATTTATCAGGTCTATTATAACATTAATTTATAATAAAAATTAAGAAACTTATTTCAAAAATTTCAACATTACCAATAAGTTGCATAAATAGAATCAAGAGTGCATGATAAATTAATGCCTTGTGAGTCATTGGCACTTAACTATAAAATAGATAATTCTTATTATGGATTTATTGGAAACTAGAAACCAATAAAGTACTCCATCATTTCATTATATCACTCAAAAATGGGAAAAATTAACCCAACCATTAATGTCCCATTCGAACCCATCTATCAATAATAAGGGAACAAGTTTTTTATAGACAAATATCTTGAAAATATAAAAATACAAATGAGAAGAGTATGTATTGTATTTTTTCCATTAATATAAAACTAGGGTTTCCATATAAAAAAAGGTTTAAATATAAACTAAATATATCAAAAATTCACAACAATCCTATAAATATATCTTTATATATATATATATATATATATATATATATATATATATATATATATATATATATATATATATATATATATATATATATATAAATATATATATATATATATATATATATATATATATATATATATATATATATATATATATAAACCACTAGAGATTTCCAAAAAAAGGCAATAGAAAAACCAATAAATAATTTAAGTTTTTTACCTAAGTAACATCTTATTTCAAATATAATAATTCCAAGTTATTTTAAACAAACTAACACAAGTTATAATAATAAAAATTAGAATTCTAAATATTTATAGATATCCCAAAACTAAATTGATACACACACACACACACGTGTGTGTGTGTGTGTGTGTGTGTGTGTGTGTGTGTGTGTGTGTGTGTGTGTGTGTGTGTGTGTGTGTGTGTGTGTGTGTGTGTGTGTGTGAGTGAATCAAATAATTTTTTTTAAATTGTCATCAATAATGTAAGTGTTTATTTCATGCATAAAAAAATGTGGTATATGACATCTACTCCCCCTAAAAAGAGGTATTTGAGGACTATACAAATAAGTGAGGATAGTGTTACCTAAAAAATAATTTCATCTTCCCATGTAGTAATTTTCTCACTCATTTGGTCACATTAGATTATCACTTGTTAAATGTTCCTTTTTCTTAGTTTAATACTATGATGATCCAAAATGCATATTAGTTTTAGATGTATTATTTCCTCTTTCACCACTTGAATATTAGTCCAATCCACAACATGAGATGGATCAGGTACATGCTTCCTTAATAAAACAACATGAAACACATCATGAATTTTGGAGAGATAAGGAGGAAGAGGTATATGATAGGCAATAACATTAATATTTTACATAATTTCTAATGGATTGATAAGGCATGGATCTAGTTTCGATGCCTTTCCAAACTTAATGGAAATTTTTTATAGTCTTACTCTCAAAAACACTTTATCCAAGAATTCAAGTTCCCTTGGAGTATTTTTGAGTCAACATATATCTTGTGCTAATATAAGGCAATATTCATCCTTTGTATAATGACAGACATTTGGTTATCATATTCTTGCAACAATTTTGGTCCATCCAAGACCCTATTTTTGAACTTGTCCTAGCCAAGTTGGGTACAACATTTCCATCCATAAAAAGCTTCAAAAGATAATAATTTTAGCATTAATGATAATTATTATTACAGGAAATTTATATTAAGTGGAGATAATATTCTCACGTATATTTCTAATTCATGAGAGACATTATAATTATGTCTTCAATAATATGATTTAGCTCTTTTATTTTTCCATCCATTTTTAAATGATAAATTTTACTGAAATTTAGTTTTATGCCAAAATAAGTAGTCAAAAACTTGATATCAATAACTTATCCCTATAATAAATAATCACTTACGTCACCCAATGAATACAAATAAATTCTTTCACAAACATCTTTGTAAAATTAGAGGCATATTAGTTAAGTTTCCTGTAATAAAATGTGCAAGTTTCATTGCTTTATCAATGACAAATTAAATCATGTCATGCCTACTTCATGATTTAGGTAGTCCTAAAATGAAATCCATAGAAATAATAGCTCATTTATTTTACATAATTGAATATGGGTATAAAGATCCTCCTACATGGTAGTATTTAACCTTAATACACTGGCATTGCATGCACTTAGTGTTTGCAATCATAAATGCAAGATGTTTATAAATCAATCCTAACTTAGAGAAGATAGATCATAACATACACTTCCAATTGGGGACACATTTGTTAAGTGGGAACATGACCAATATAGGGATCCACTAAACTTGATTAGGTGATATCTTACCATAATACACTATGCTAGGGATGGTTCCAAAGCTTGTAGTCAAGAACAATCATGCAATAACCCTAAGGGAGTCCTATGTTTTGATATCTCATTAAACTAATAACAAGTAAAGTAAATTAAATCTAATCTAGTGCTCACCAAAGATTTTGGAACAAAGTGGAGGTTAGAAAAAATAAAATTAAACATGCATAAGAGACATATATTTATGTCAATGTATACATAATCCTAATTCATGGAAGATAAGTACAAATGCATATCTATCTACTCTTACAAAGGAGAAACAAAGTTATGAATCCTTACCTTTAAAGATGAACCTATCGAGCCTTAATCTCTCCCTTGGCCAAGGTGTATTGCAATATTTTATTGTGGTATGTAAGGATGATAAGGATAAACCAACTCTAGGCTACATAAACTATCAATGCATCTAAAAGACTTCTCCATAAGATAGGATCCATATCTCCAAATAAAGTATGGAACCTTAAGCTTGAACCTTAAATAGAATGGTCAATAAGTACATGCATAATATATCTTACTTCTTCTTCTCTTCTATAAATAGTGGTGAAATAAACTTGTATATATAGGAGGATTTGACCCTAAACCCTTCTAAAAATACTAGATGATAGGGTTAACCCATTCAACCTAGCATAAATTTGGACAATTATTCACTAGGTCATGAGCTAGGTCAGCCAAAGGGAAAAGTAATTCCTAAGTGAAAATTATCCAAAATTGTGTAGGATTAACCCAATTGACCTAGTATAGCTGAATAAAAAAAATGGATTAAGGTGAGGAATATGAGGATAAACTATAGAAAATAACTGGAAAGGGTACAATAAAGAATAACAAGCTTAGAGATAATAGTTTAAAGAGACAAGTGTGTAGATAACAAGTGGAAAAAAGGATAATAACCCTGTGAAGCATCAATGGTTTGCCAAACCCTTTCACAATAAACCCCTTAAGGCATACACTTAGAGAGATTGAGACTTCATGGGCTATTAAAATATAAAAAGTATTAATAAGTGATAAAATTTTGAAAATATTATATGTATACATATGCCCCACTCGAATCTCATCACGTGTCACGTGAGTGAAACACGGGATGGTACTTTGGGAAATAGAGAATGATAACACATAACATTGATGCTAATTAAAATTTAGTAAGGAAAAAATGGATAAATGAAAGGATATAATTTAAAAACACATACATTTACTTACCTTAGTTTTGTAGATAAAAAACTAGAGTGCAAGAGAAGTGAAGTTGTCTAAATATGAAAAGCATTAGGTGACCTTGTAGAATTTGTACAAAAAATAGTCAAAAGTAAAATTTTTTGGAAGAGAGGCATATAGGAGTGGACAATATTCTATACATCATCATGATTCTAGAACATTTTATGGTTTGAAAAATGGACTAGTATAAACAATGATAGAGGCACAATAAAGAATATGACTGAAAAGATTTGAAAGATTTAGATTTATGAAAGTAAGTTTAAATAAGATCAAAGGGAAGTCATTTGGTATTTTTCACCTATGAAGGAGAGAAAAAGGGATCTAAAAGATGAAATGAGCTAGGATGGCAAGGAGACAATAGGCTATATGAGAGTGACCCAAGTAGTAGTAGTAGGTGCATTACAGGTAGGCAACTGAGAATATCAAGCTAGTTTGTGAATATTGTATTGAGATTAAGTATATTTTATAAATTTATAATTTAATACATTTCTAGACATCAAAATAAACCCAAAAAAAATTTAAGGGTAAGAAAAACCATTTAGGGAAATGGGTTTGAAGGGTTTGGGGAACTAACTTCCTGAAGGCATTTATTTTTCAAAATGTAAGGGGTCGATAGGTAAAAACAACTAGGTCAAGCTAGTCAACCTACTACACTAAAAGTTGGTAAAATCCATACTGCCAACCTAGTAGGTATGTGCCATCATTTTTTTCTAGACTACCAACCTAGTACATGACTATTGACCTAGTATAAAAATCCACTGTGATAACCTAATACTAAGAGGGGAAAATAAAAGAGCTTGACTTAGTTTGTTAAGTCAACTAGGTAAAAATAAATAAAATTTGGTCAAACTAGTGTTTGACCAAGGGACCAGTAAAGTATGGGCAAGTGTGAAATAGGACAAAAGAGTTATAGAAGGGCCTAGAATGATTGAGTGATGGCTCAAAGGGCTGGGTAGGCTAATAATAGGTCCAATTTATAAGAATGAATAAACTAAAGTACTTTGGGCTTGTTTTAAAATGTTAAAAGAATATATTTTGATTATAAATGACATGGAGGATATAATACATTTCTTTTTATTTTATGGTTGTAGGGATGTCCCAAATTTTGGTTCTTGGTGGATGCATCATGGCTTTCAGACTTATTGGAGCACTTGTCTATTGAGGATAGAGATTGATTGATCTCATTAGGCATAGTAGACATGTGTAGGATACCACTTAGTTCATATTTGTTAGTCATTTTCATGAAAGCCTAGGAATGGTTGACTATCAAATTTAGGTGGGAGGTAGAGGGGGATACCATAAAAGTGGGTATCACCTTGTAGAATATGCATGCCATATTAGGACTACCCATAGTATGTACACCCATGGTCACAGTGGTAAAAAATAATGATGAGGAAAAGAGAGCCATAGTTATATGGGCAATGAGCTAAGAGGTGATATGCCATGGATTGAGAGTGAGCATGTTTTATGTATATAGTTTACAAATTTTATATATCTAAAAGTCTGTGATAGGGCTTGTGACAACACGAGTGTTGTGTCATAAGTCAGATGGTAAGGTACCACTATTTGTGATAGCCTTGAGCTATATGATATTAAATCAAAGGGTGTTATATAACTTAGGATTTATCATCTAGATATAGCTCATGCATGGTATTTATGGAGTACTATCTAGAGGGCATAAGTCAGTGGGACCAATTATATTGTTAATAACATGGATATATGAGAGGTTTCCCATGTATTGGTTGATTGGGTTTCCACATGTGGTCCATGATATGTTACCTTAGGTTTATAGATGAAGATAAGACCATCTAACATGGGTTTTAACCCATGTGATAGTGTTGTAGATGGTGAGACAAGTGAATATTGTATGGTATCTATATGGATACATCATTATGATATGACCTAGCTGGGAGATAGTGGTACTAGCTTTGGCATGAATAGAGGTGATAGGGCACTACACCTAGTGGATGAAGTCACATATGGTGGCACTTATACCAAGGTAAATGGGATTGCCTCACTTGATGGCACTAATAGTGGTGCCCAAATTTTGGGCCTAGTATGTGAAAGAGCTATGGGGGAGAAGAGGAGTAGGACCACCAGTTTCTAGGTAGATGCTTAATCCAAAGTGTGAGAGACCATGAACTTGTCAATCATGATAGGTAGTAGAGTAAGAGGAGATGGATGTAGAGGTAGGAGTACTAGAGGGACCACTACCAACACCATAATAAGAGGATCAACAACCATCATGGGCATGGTATTAATGGAAGTAGTAGGAGTAGGAGAGAGCATAAATATTAGACATCTCAAATGACCCATTAGACAAGTTAGGATAGAGATGGGCTATAGAGAGAGCTCTCAGGTATAGCTTGAGATAGGTATGAGTGGTGATTCTAGGATTTTTTTAGATAATAACTTGTAGATTATTTTTTTGGAGGATGCACTAATGGGGAGACCATGCTCAATGGGCACATAAATGGATAGATATTAGTGGTTGACACATAGATATGTAATAAAAAGATGGAAAATTTTTTACTTGAATTTACCTGAGATAGACTAAAGATAGATAGATTTTTAGATGTATCAATGATCTAATATCTATATAGTTTTATGTTTTTAGGTGTGGTAGAGGATGAGGAGACCATATGGGGGTCCCTAGTGAGGGGAGCACTCCATGATATCCTAGATAAGGAATTGAGACTATACAACCCCACTACACTAGAGTATCCTAGGGTACCATCTACCTAGCTCAAGTGAGCTGGTTTAGATTAGCTAGAGAGGCCATAAGGTAGTTGTGAGTGCATAGAGAGGGGATGTAGCCACTATCAGAGGTGAGTGTAAAAGAAGTATAGGCATGGTAGGCCCTGGCTAAGGAGAGTGATATGCATCCAAATACCATGACATAGATGAAATAGGTACAGTCCTAGGAGAGAGTGACACATGTAGAGACCTTGTCCCATATGTCATAGGTATAGGAGAAGGAGAGATAAACACATCTAGTGACCCTAGCCTAATTGAAATAGGTACAAGCTCAGGTGGCTCATCTATAGGGGTAGGTATCAGGATCAATATCTTAGATATCCTCTTTATAATGTTCTATTTAGAGGAGTTAGATCAAAGCATCTATGGATGGTATGGCTAAGCCATGAGATGGGTAGGATGGGGCCCAACCATAAAGTTGGACATTTGTATATGGTTGTATTATTGTATGAAAAATCATGATATATATAGAGATGTCTCATTTTGGGATTTGGATGTTGATTTTATATGTTTTCATTATGGTTTTGGTTGCTTAGATATATTTATTTCTATAAAATTTATTTAGTTTTTAGTTATATATGCTATGGGAAATATATGAGTCGTGGTTTATTTTCTAGCATTATGTAGAACACATGCATGGTTAAAAAGAAAAAGAGAAAAAGGACTTAGTCAAATATAGTTAATGAAAAAAATGTACTACACACTATTTCACATTTGGAAATTTGTAATAACAATAAAATTACTAAGTATAAAAAACCAAATGGGTGGTAAAATAAGATGGTAAAAAGTTTGTTTTTAAACTAGGAAAAAAATTATCACCAAATTAAAACAAGTAAAATCACACTAAATCATGTTGGAAAGTATCAAAATAATGTAATAAAGTGGAAGTCATGTAAAAGGAAAAAATGGTATAAAAAAAAATCAATTAAGTCATTCAATCATACTAAATCACATGGGGAAGTTTTTTTTTTTTTTTTTTTTTTAAGGCAAAATTTGGCCTTAAATTTATTACACTAATTCAAGCTAGGAAGTATGAAAAATTCAAGAAATGGTTGGATTCTTACAAGAAATCAAAAAATAAGAAGATAAAAGTGAAAGATAAATTAAGTAAGCATAAAACATACTAAATCAAGTTGGGAAGCATGTCAATGACATTTAACTTCATAATCAATCACATCTTAACTCATATTTGACACATGTAATTTTGATTGTGACTTGGTTCTTTGGAAGATTTTGTGAGGAAATCCATGTCCTATATGTGGTCTTACACTAAAAATCACAAAATGAACACCAATGAGGTTGAATAAATTTGAAAATATAGTAACAAAGGATGTTGGTAATAAGAATGTTAAATTATGGTAATTTGTGAGGAAGAGCAGGTCCTATCCATGGTCTTACAATGAAACTCATAAATGGAATCCCTAGGGGAGTGATCAGTGAAATAACAAAATCTATTAAGAGAAAATATGATTAATATAGTGAATGTAAATAATAATGTAAAAATCATAACTTATGCATCTTATTAGAAGACCATAGGAGACAAGAGAAATACTAAGGACATGAGAAGACACTAAGTGACTAGTGACCATCAATGTATAAAGGAAACCTATTCACTATAGACACAAATATTTGTGAGAATATAATAATGATACTAAGATAAATCCATGAAGTTATATTGGTGAAATAAAATTAAAAGGGACATATCTTCCCCTGACATGTTCCCTGGTCCTCAAGACCCATTATAGAGTCGTCGGTCTACTACAAAGATTGGGTACTTACATGAGAAAGTAGGTAACAATAAAAGATGTTTTTAATTCTCCTTTTCTATTCTACTATCCTATCACACCCTAATGGACCTCAAATCTATTGTGAGTCCAACTATGGAGTTTTATCTTTGACTAGAAAAAAGAGATGTTATTTGAATCATATTTTTATTGTGATTTGACTTTTAAGAATTTTGGAATGTTTTTGCCTTTTTTTATAATTTATTTTTGTTAAATGATTTGGATTTTGAATGTTTTTAAGTATTTTTCAGATTCCTCCTCCATATGGACTTGGAATCACCAATCATGAGAGATATAGTGATACACATGAATGAGCTATAGGCTTAGGCTAAAGGAAGCTAAGTAGCTAAAGACAAGACTACCTAGGACAATTAGGCTTTAAAATGAGCCAACATGTTATCTCAAGTCTCAATCATGTATATGATTAGTTTAAAAAAATGGAATAAAGATAATAAAGGAGGTCCAAAGTGAATCGGTGAAAGGAGAATATAATGAGATTAATTGTTTATTAGCTGATCACATGGTAAAGAAGGAATGACTAAAGGAAACTAGGTTTGTATAACCAAGTCACAATGATAATTAGTGATGAAAAATAGAGATAAGAAAGAAAACAAACATGAAGAGAAAATAAAAGAAACTCAAGAAAGGAATATAAAGTAATGATAAATATGACATCTATATGCAAATGTAAATGATATTATAAGCAATGTAGAGTGCAAAAGTAAAGTCACCATTTAAGATAAATAAAAAAATTACACAATGTCAAATGATATAACAAATAGATAAAGATAATATTGGATCACACATCCAATCCAAATGAAAATGTAAAGAACACCATGTATGTTTTCATAAATATTGATAGATTTTCTTGCACACATTATCTAGAAAACCTGATAGTTCTTTATGAAGTTAGAGGTGAGTGGTTGATGTCTCATCTATCTTCAACAAAAACTAGGAAAATACTTGTCATCTAATCTCCTTAATAGAATAGGTAGGAATGCTATAAGGGTTTTTTTAAGGAGGGATATTAGGAAAGGGATGCTTTAAATAATGCATGGGAGTGGACCCTATGGGAGATGTATAAATCATTGGTGGGGAAGGATCCATAGGTGAAGGGTGTACAGGTTGAGAAGGATCCACATTTGAGGGAAGGTCCATAGGTTAAAGATTCATGGGTGGAGAAAAATGAGGTGAAAAGGGACCATAATAGGGAATGGAACCATAGGAGAATAAGGGGGAGCCTTCTTTTGAGAATGACCTATGGAAGGAATAGAAGAAGGGGAAGTAATAGTTATAAGGTGACCTTTAAGGTGTTGCTAAAGGATGTAACAATGATCAGTATGATGGGTACCACATTATGCCAAAGATAATACACGTCTCCATACTTAGGCATATACTTAGGTAGTATCTTTGGGGGAGGTATGGATTTGTCTAAAGATTGAGAAGTAGAAGGATGCAAAGTATCAATGTATTATCATAGCCTGTGACAATGTATGGAAGAATGGTTATTTATGTCATATAAGCAACATATACACTTATGAGTAGGCTTAATAGAAGTACTCCTAGGAAGAGGTGTAACAAGAATGAAAGGATATTGGGAAGGATTTTTAGCCCATTTGGGGGAAATAGATCCATCTAAGTGAAAGGAAGTAAACCAAAACTAAGAGAAGGTGATGGTGGGGAAGGTATGGGACTAGGCTCAGTAGAAAGAGCAATGTGATTAGAAGCAAGGAGAGATTTAACTAAAGTGGGAGAAGTAATGGGATAAAATATAGTGGGAGAAGAAATCAGCTCAACTATAGATGGCTCTACTGAGGGAGGGGTGGGATCTATAGAAGGCTAAAGAAGGGTTGTATGCATCTGATGGATAAACAAGTTATAGTGGTCAAGGTACCTAGCAAAGAGTTAAGGCTCAGTCACATCATGATCCATAAGCATACTCATATGAGGTTCATAAAAAATTAGAGGTTTTAGAACCATCTATAAACTACAATAAATAGGAAAAATAATAAAATTAGGAACTATAAATGATGGAATGTAAGAAGATACACAAAAATACTTAACGAAATAAGAATGATAATGGATAATCTCAACATCATGGGCCTGAATAAGATCACCTAATAATGGATCATCTAAATAATAAACATAATTATAGTCACATGTGTGAACATCAATGATTCACATAGGGATGAATTTGTCATATGATGAAGTATGATGAATAGAATGTCGAGTCTTATTCAAGACAATGGTAATGTCATCACAAGGAGGTTTATGAGAGTGAGGTTGCAAAGAAGTAAGAAGTTGAGAGATGAGATGAGGTGAGAGATTGAAAGTTTTAATATTTAGGTTGATCTCATTATGTTCATCATCATTGAATCTTAGAGGTTATGTGTAATATTCCTAATGAGTTTAGGATGACCATTGTAACCTCAAGTGGAATTGATGGGAAAATTGAATCATTAAGACTCATGGAATGGAACACTAGGCAAATGTTCAAGAGTAAGAATATTAAAGACACCAAGGTCTTAGAATTATTTCAAAGTTTAAAGGTTAGTATCACCTTGAATCCTATAGATGGATCCATTGTGAGGGAATTTAATTCATTAGTAGGCAGAATAAGAAACAAATTTCATATAGTGAGTCCATGGCCTACCAATCAAGATGTTATAAGATAGAGGAAAGTTAAATAACATCACATTCACATGAATGGTGATAGGTGGGATGGTAATGGGAATCCATACACAACCTAAAGGATAAATTTTCCTTTGATCATATCCTTAACATGTGATGCATGTGGATTTGATATTGCATTCAGAATATCTAAGGGCTTTGATAAAATTGAGAGAGGCAACATAGGTACTAGAACCCTCATCAATCAAGGAATGTTTGACTTGGATATCACCAATTTGGACACTAATGAATAGAGGAGGATCATCTACATGAATAATATTCTCATTGGGAATCATAAAATCAATAGGAAATTTTAAGGAAAGAGAAGTGTCCATTATTTTCTCAACATGGATGGACATCTCTTCACATTGTTTCAATATGTTATCTTCATATCTAGATAAGGTTACTTCATGTCCTGCTAGAAGAGGACAAGGGATGTTCATTTTGAATAATACTTGCATAATATATTTTTGATGATATAGAGAGGTCCTCATAAGGTCAAGGAATTGAATTTGAGATGGGAGATTAGTGAGTTCCATGATAGGATCCCACTCATCATAACCCATAAAAAGGTTACTATAAATAGGTGCATAATGTTAAAGGATATCCTACGAAGGAGGAATCGAAGTGCATTGTAATTGGTTTTGATAAGAATGAGAATGTTTAGACAAGTTTTTAAATTATGTTATGAAGATGAAGCAGTTGGTTCAGATTGGTTTTGAGAATTGGTAGAAGAAGTGTTGATAGAAGCTTGGTTATCATTAATGTTAGGTAAAGAAGATGGAGGGATGGTAGAAATAAAATGAGAAGTGTTATCCAAAGGATAAATTAGAATTGGATCATAGAAATTAATAAGGTCATCTTTCCCCAACTCATTTAAGTGAGTTGGAGAAGAATCTTGGATAACATGAAATGTATGAGATAATGGAGGAGTGTAGATAGGTTAAGGATCAATGAAAGTAACCACCCTTTGCATATTAGTCATGTTAACCACATTATCTTTAATATTTGGGTCAATAAGACTTTCTATATTGTTATTGGAAGGGATTGGTTTGTTTTGGGTATCTTGTTTAGGTTGGTGATTTAGAAGAGGGTCTTTTTAGATAGCTAAATGTACATTAGCTTGATTCAAGGCTTGAGATTTAGTATGTGTTTCATGAGCCTTAAAATAAATGTCATAAGATTGTTTACACTTTCAAATGATTAAATCATGATCAAAATTAAGAACAAGAAGAAAATCCATAGCTAAATTATGAAGATACCTACAAGTCTCATGAGAATGACCCTAACTAGCGTGAAACCAACAACACTTGTTAAGATCATACCAAGAATTCATAGGATGAGTGGGATCAATTTATCATGGTAGAGGCCTAGGTAGACATTTTAGTAATTCAGATGAGGATAGGGGTTTATGGACATTAATATTATTAGGTGAAGATAAATGAGGATTAGTGTATCATTGAGAAGAGGGAGCTAGTTCTAAATATTGGTTAGGAATGGCAGCTTGAATAGTGTTAACAATGTCATAAGATTCCATGACACCATCATTGATAACATTATGATTTTTATTCTTAAGTAAGATACGAAGACCGATAGAAGGTTGGGGTGGCTCGAATTGATGCATAGGGAAATATTGATGTTTTTCTAGGTAAATGGCCTCCTCCAAGGTACATGGAGAGAGAGTGCATACTTGATATTGCAACATGGGAAATAGAGCATTGGTAAAGAGATGTAAAAGGTTATCATCATCCATGTTATGTTCACATTTGTTAGACAATGTTTTACACCTTTTAACAAAAGCTTGGGTAGTTTCATTTTTAGTGTTTTTACAATTTATAATGTGGGCCAAGGTATTCTTAGGTAGATCACTAGTTTAGAACTCTTGAACTTAAACATTAACTAAATCTTTCAAACTAGTAATAGAATTAGTTTTCAGTTGGTTATATCGATATAAAGCATCACCCATGAGCATTTTAGATAAGATATTGGTAGTGGTAAAGGTGTTTAATTTGACCCAATAATTATAAATATTTCTAAATGTTTTTAGATGAATGGTAGGATAAATTGATCCATTATAAGAAATGGTAGGGGTGATACCTCCTATATTAATATTAGAAATTTGAGTGGCAAGATGATAATTTTGAAGATAATTAATGGAGTTGTTTACTAAAGGAGGTTGAGGGATGATATTTCCTTGGGAATCTTGAAGAGAAGGTGGGGGAACATATTGATTATGCATGCCCAAAGATGTTGGTTGAGGATGAGTTTGAAGATGGATAAGGTTATTTTACATTCTCATCATTTGATTTGTATTATGAGATTGAAAAGTATTCATTTGATTAAGTGTTTTTAACAAGAGTTGGTGGGTTTGATTTACATTGTTAGAATTATCTAAAGCATTAGAGTTGGTATTAGTGGCTTGGGTACCACTACTAGTGTTGGTAGGAGTTGTTAGAATGTGAGGCATTAGTGGAAAAATTTGATTGTGTGGTAAAAGATGAAATAGTGAAGGGATGAGAAGAGGAATCAATAAAAATATGATTACCTTGGGTAGGAAATGAAGCACTAGTGGATGGATTAATAATAGCGGGTCTTAGAAGATGCCCACTACATGTAGAATCTACCATGTTAGTGGAGATACTAGGCATGGAAGTAGAAGAAGTTAAATAAGAAGAGTTCATGGTATGAGAAGGGGTCATAATTGAGGGTAGAGGCTAAAAATAAAATAAAATAGTACCCTCAAATCCTTGTGCGAATGTGGGAGAAGTGAATGAGGCTCATTAACTTGACCACTATTCATGAGGTGGTAAATGGTAAAGGGATCCTTTCCTTGATGTTGAGGAAATTTGGAGATAAATAAGACCATTTTAGGGGTATACTCTAATTTTGGTTGATATTCAAGTGATAAGTGAACATTATATTATGAAGAGGAATGAAGAGGGGTCCCATACTTCATTGTGTAAGTGGCTATATGAACATTACTCTCATCCAAGAAAGGAGTCCTACTCTATTTATAGGAAACTCTATGAGAGTTGGTAAAACTCATCATATATATTGTATTCAAATTTGTATCATATTCAAATATAAAGGTCATGATGAGGGAGAAAGACTAAATAAGGTGAGAGACATTCAAAGAACAAAGAGATAGGAAGTGATAGAAATATTACTGAGTCAACTAGGTCAACTTAGTATAAAAAATAGGGCCTAAAAACTATGCAGAGTCAACTAGATTGACCTAGTACAATAAACAAAGGCCAAAAAAGTTTACAGGGTTGATTTGGGTTAGACTAGTATAGCAGGTAGAGGCTAAAAAAGTGTACATGGTCAACTTGGTCAACCTAATATAGTAGGTAGGAAAAAATACATAGCCTATAAGAGATTGTGTCGATAGAAATGATTATGTACTAAAACAAGAATAATTTTGTAGGTACTTATGAAAGAAATAAATGAAGGAAACACAAAATCAATTGGGTTAATGAGGTTGATCAAATTGAGGCACATAACATAAAACCTTACACTAACACTGGTTAATGCAAGTTTTTTCAATACAACATATAATTAAACAAAGAGAAAGTAATCAACTTAGAAAGTAAAATCTAACTAAGTGGTCAAACTAAATGTTTTTATATTAGTAGAATATTGTTTTAGATGTGATAAGAATTTGGTTGTAAGCAAGGAACTATAAAGCAATGTAATGATGGTTTTAGGATGTTTACTCTAAAAGGGATCTATATTAGCAATGGTACAAGCTTAGTATTATGGCCTACCCCCTCACTTAACACACCATAATGATAAGGGTGTTAGGTTCTTAGCCAAAATATACACCAAGTGTTTATACTTGGCTAGAAAACCAAGTTGGCTTCCCCCTTGGTGATCAAATCTAAGTAGGTAGGCCTTGGGTAGACAGTTGTTAAATACATTTTAATATTTTATGATTTTGTAGTGTGTGTATAAAAGAGAAAGAAATAAAACTAAATGGTATAATAAAAACCACCTAATTAGAATATGTGATCTATTCTAAGTATGAAATTAATAAGAAATGAAAGTGTGAGCTAATTACTAGCATATAAGGGTTAATTCCAACTTTGAAACATAGTATAGTGTTAATTCAATCGGTAATGTATGTAGAGAATATAGAATAGGGTCAATAGTATCACCTATATACTACAAAAATAAAGGTCTAAACATGAGTTATGTCAATAGGGTTGACCTAGATTTCAAAATAGAATATAGAATATAGAACTATGTCAACAAGGTTAACCTAGTTGACTGTACATGGGTAGTTATAAAGATTATTAATTGTGAAAAATTAAATGGTAAAAAATTATAGAAATTAAAAAAAGGATATAAAGGAACCTTAGTGGGTTGGAGGATGTATAAAAGTGAAATTGATGTTGAATAACCTTCATTAATACTTGCAAATTTTTCTAACTATGTCGACTAGGTTGACCTAGCTTTTTAGAAACCTATTACTGATAGCCTAAAAATGTACATGGTCAATTGGGTAAACTTAGTATGCTAAAATGGATGTTTGAATTCTTGAAAACTAGTATTATGTCAACTAGGTCAACCTAGTAGACTATACCTAAATAAGAACCTACACATATAAATTAAAGTCGTATTGATGTGATTGTATGTTAAACCTATGCATAAAAGTTAGTAATGTGTCTGTAGAATCGATCCAATATTTTAAATACATGAGAAATGACAAAATAATGAAATAAGTGAAATGAAAACTTGAAAGGGTTATGTTCACATTGGGTTTACTAGAATGTATGTAGTCATAAATGCATCATGTCTATAAATTAGTCCTAACTCAAAGAATATAGATCATACCATACACTTCCAATTGGGGACACATTTGTTAAGTGGGAACATGACCATATGGGGATCCACTAGACCTAATTAGGATATCTCTTACAAAAATATGTTTCAATTTATTTCCTTCATTTCTTAGTTTTGAAAGTAGATAAAAGAAAGTGAATATGAGGGTATGTGGATGAATACCTGGTAAAATGTGCATGTTGATCTAGACAAATGTGAGGACTCCTTTTTGGATAAGAAGGAATACCTATAGATCACAAGAAAACTAGAAAAATATTTTTTAGATGGTAGGTGGAGTGGAATACCTAGCATATGCTAGATCCAAGAATCACAAAGCTTAATAGGAGGTCGTCAATCAATTTTTAAGATAATTAAGTTGATAATGATATAATAAATATACTTGCATTCAAAATATAAGAAAGTAAATATGCAAAAAAAGTAATTAATGTACCTATTCAATAGAAGATGTAGCATGATAGGTCAATACCATGCATAATTATGTAAAGGTCAAGTCTAGAGGATCAGAACAAGGTTTGTAGATAGGTCAGAATCCAAAGGAAGGTCTAGTAGGGTGTGTGTAAGGCTAAAAATTATAGACACATAAATATGGCCACCAATAACCTCCAATCAAGATTTTGACCAATTTCCACCTAAAGCACACAATTTGGCCTAAAAACACTAAAACATTCTAAATGAGTTTAAATTGATATATTCAAGTGTTGATTTTGGCTAGGGTATGATTAAATGGGGTAATGCAATTTGTGGGCCAAATAACTTTGATCAGATCATTTTGAGTCAAACTGCCAATTTTCAAATCTCTTGCACAATACATGTGCCTTCATTATTTGTTGTTGTTAACATTCTAAATGGGATAATGATTCCAATGCATCTGATGTTGCCTTCTAATTCTAATCCAATTGAATTTTGGATCAATAACAAGGCATTCTAATTAATTTGAGTAATTTGTGCACAAAGTGCTTAAACATGCTTATGGGCTAATTAATCCAAGTTAGAGACTAATTAAGAATTCGATGAAAACTTGTTAAATATTAGTTTTTTGAAATGAATATTAAATATTTTCATCATTAGGTGACCTCATTTCTTGGGAAGATAGCCCTAGGCCATAAATACCATAAATATCAAGATTCATGCCCTCCATGCCTCATAAATGCCTTCCATGATGCCCTACATGCCTCTTAATTGTCCCTTATTCCAATGTCATGATGAGAATAATTATAAACTTAATTCCAAAAATTGAATTAATCCTCAACCACACATCTCAATCTTAGGATGGATGGTTCAAGTTGATTCTAGACATTCTCAAAAATCTATAAATAGGAGGCTTTACCACATCATTTCTAATCTATTTTGGTGAAAAGTTATTATGCACAAATATCTTCAAAAAGACTTTATAATGCAAAGTTATAATGCAAAAATGGTTGAAAAAGCTTCAAGAAATTAGTGTTATCATTCCAAATTGATTCCAAGTCAAGCCAAGCCACAAGCCAAAGGTGCCAAGGAGAGATAGAGGTAGCCAAGATTCCATTGCCAAGGACTTCATGAACACAAACTAAGAAAACCACTACAATAAGAATTTTGGAGCATCCAAAGGAGGTAAAATAAGGTTTCTTTTGCATTTTAGTTGTGTGTTTTATTCATGCCTATTAACTAAGCTCTCCCTAGTGTCTAGGCCTAGAGATGTTATGCTAGTTAGTGTATTTCTTTCATTTTGTTTTCATTTTGAAACTAACACCATACTAACCATCCTCTCTTGAGCTAAATTATTAGATCACATATGGCATGCCTGGTGGGACCAGATGCATCTCACACATGAATAAGATTATTTTACAGCTTTAAAATCTTCATTTAGATCTTTAAAACTTTTGCAAATTTATTTTATAACTTTGTTTTGCCATTTTTTTTACCATGGGTTTACATAGTAACCAACATTAGTTAGTAAAACCATTATTGGTTGGATAGTTATCATTGGTCACTATTGGTATAATTGATGTCAGTTAGATAATTGTCATGGATTAGCTAGTGTAAGCATCATCAGTTAAATAATTGATGTCAGTCACTATGTTTTTATTAAAACACAAACCTATAAGTTCTTTTTCTAAAGTTCATTATTTTAAACCCAAAAGAGCTTCAAGGCTAAAGGACATGCTAACATTTTTATTGTAGGAACAAGCTTGACATTTGCTAAAAACATGTTTAGATCACCTTTTGCATGCTTAAAATGAATAAGGAAAATTATTTTGGTGCTTAAAGTAATATTTAGGTGCTTAAGTGAGTTTTTACCATTAATTTTCAAAGTTACAACTAAGACCAAGGGGTTAAATGAACACCACCTCATTTTCATTTGGGCTAAAAAATGAACTCATCTTTCCAAGATTTTTGTCTTCAATAATTTCTTGATCTAATTTTTGTTTTGCAAAAAAAGGGGTGTTGTGTGTATGCTCTTCCATTTTTCCCCTTTAGGGAACTCTTGGAATCAAAAGTGGCATTCCTATTACAAATAGCCTAGTCCAAGGCTTAAAAGGAAAGTCATCTAAAACACTCCCCAAAATCTTGTCAAAGTTTGGGTGACCTTGAAAATGACCCTAAAGTCTTTCTATTTCATGCTTTCTTTATTTTTATGCAAACTTGGCTTGTGAGGGGGATTTCATCACCTCCCATGAGTTCTTTAGGGAAGCTTTGACAAAGGGTTTGATCTCCCAGAATAAACTTCATTTAGCTCCTAATTATAGTTACACATGGGATGTATCTAAATTTGGACATCACACTACACTCAGTGAACAATAGGATGTAGTGGTTGTAAGAAGGACTAGACCTTTTTAAAACTAGCCAATATCATGGTCACATAATTTCCATGCTTGTATTTTGCATCATTTGATGTGAAAGTCATTGTGCAATTGATTCCCCTATAAACATTCAAAAGTTTTCTAATTTATCCAACCCCACATTGCCATACCTTTGCTAGGATTTGGATGATTATACTTAGTGTATTTTGGTCATTTTTGCTTGGTATGTTTTGAGACTAAAACTTATTTGTTTGTTCATAAGCTATTTTATAACACTATATTTGAGTTGAGGAGGGTATTGTTATGCTTCTCAAATCATGTCAAACCATTTGTGCCTTTGAGTCTTTTGAAACATAGCATCGATCACATCATTCAAGCACAATTATGCCATTAGGTTACTCAAATTGTTTCAAGACTAGTTTACCTTGTATCAAAAACAATTTGTTTTAAACCATGTCATGTATACCATTTGGACCTTTGTCTTGTGTTGTCATGCTGTCCAATCTTGTGTAGCTTATTTGGTCAAATATTATTTTTCAATGTTGAGTTTTCAATTAGCATTATCACATTTGGATTCAAACATTGATTGATTTCTATTTGGGCCTTAATTCATGGGGTTAATACATAGATATTTCTCTTTTGTGTTGCATAACTTTAGTTAATTGATTACCCAAATTTGAAAACTATTGATGGTTTATTTGTTTAGTACCTATACTTATCATTGTTTTATCCTTTATTTGGGAATACAAAATCTTTCATAAAAGAGCATTTTGCCTTATGCCAACTGATCATGTTTATGTGTGACTCCATGTGTAGGGTCTATGTCAAATTTATTTCCAAACTTGTTAGATTAAATCAAATCACATCAATGTTTATTTCAAGTCCATATTTTGATGTAGTTTGGTATAAAGTCCTAGCACATGCCTATTTATTTGAGCCTAGCTTTTGACTCTACATTTGGACAAAAGACCTAGTCACTCAAATTTTCCCTTTCCTAGTTAAGACCTTATTTGGAAAACTTTGACCTAGACCTTTGACATGCTGGCTTTTATTCAGATGCTTGACCTTTTATGCATATGACATTTGACATTAGACATTTGATGTTAGACTATTTTATGCCAAGTGTTAGCACAAATCATTTTGGAGATAGAACTCTACTTTTAGACCATATCGGTGATACAACTCCACCCTTTTGACCAAGTATGAACCATTTGTCCTTTGGACATAGTTTTTTAGAGTTTTTAAAACTCTAAGCATTTTTGTTTTGGACATTTCATCATTTATATAGATATGTATTGATACACTTATGTTAGATTCATGTACAATATAACTTATGATAGAATGGTCACACAAAATCCCATTAGGAACCCCTATAGATAAATATTTTCTAAGTAGTTTTATTATTATCCCTATAATACTCTATATGGAGAACATAGTCAAAATCCATAAAATCCAAATTGAAACCTTGATTTGTATGAAGAGGCTTGTGAAGATAACTTTGAAGACCCAACTATAGATAATGTTATTTGGGATATAGATACATACCATCTTTGCAATAATCAGTATGTGGAACATAGTCAAAAACTAGCTTATGAGCCAACTCACCACTGGGATGATATGGTTTATGAGGAAGACTTGGATGCTTTGGCTTATGCAAGTAATTATCTTCCACCACATCATAAAATTTATATTCTAGGACCACAATGTTGTACCAGTCCCATACCAAGACCTCATCCTTTGGTTTGTGTGAGAAGTTAAGCTCCATAATTCCCCTTCATCATTCTAGGACCTAGTCCTTTGACTTGTGTGAGAAATTAATCCCCACAATGCCTTATCATTACCATTTTAGGACTTTATCCTTTGGCTCAAGTGAGAAATCACGCTCCCCAATTCCCTACCATTATCTAACCACAAGTCATTCCTCATCTTGTATCAATCCCATCCAAACATCAATTGATCCAATCCTTTGAAGACAAAGCTATGTTTAAAACTGGTATTTTCCAACTCATTGGAAACCAAGGCCAAGATAACTAACCAATTTGAGATGCTTCTATTGAATCAACCACTTATGATAAGTAAGCCTATGATGAATCACCTATTGATCCTATACCATTTTTCAAGGAGTCTCACTCTGATAAGCTAGTATTTATTGAGTCACTTCTTAATGATTATAACCTCATTTGGGAAAATCATTACCTTGACCATATGCATGTTTTTCAAGAGCCTCTTATTGACAAGCTAATCTATGATGAGTTTTCTCTTGACCCTTTGCCCATCTTATAGGAGTATCACTTTGACAAAATAGTTTTGGTGGAGCCCATCATGTCCTCACAGGTCATTACTTGTCTAAAACAAAACATTCAACAAGACATCATTATAATAGAGTACCCATCAAATGAAGAATCAGAATCAAAGTCAAGTTCTATTTTTGAATTGACATCAGATTTAGCATCAGAATCTAAATCAAAATTAGTCTCAACATTAGATTTAGAGTCCCTTGAGTTAGAATCAGATTTAGATGAAGAATATGTTCATAGCTATTACAACATTGGTTACACATGCCTTGCAGATCGATTTGAATAGATTTGTGATCCTTCTATGATTTTTGAGGATGATTACTTTATCTTCGAAACAAGTTATCCTAGTATCTTTTACAAGGATTGTGATGCCAAAATCCATTTCATTACCATTCCATAGGCCATTACCATCAACCAAAATAGCCATATCATTGACATTCCATCTCCCACAAGTGTCAATTGGGATCGATAGAATCACACTTTGTTGAACTAAATCCATGGCAATATAGCAGTTAAATAAGATCAAGGAGGCAAAGACCATATTCATATAGCAGAAGAACACTCTCATAGTGAAACCTCTTTGGAGGCACTAGGAGACAATCAAAGTTATAGCTTAGCATCTTTTTGTGAAACCTTCTTGAAGGTGAGATGGGACAATCAAGAAAACTTCATTGGTGAAAACCTCTTTGTGTCACCAATAGTTGAGCATAAAAGTTATTCACTACTTGATAAAGACAAAATAAAATATCAAATCAAAATAGCTTCCAATTTATAGCTTAATTAGATGGTAGATACTCTTAAGGTTAAACAATAGAAAAATATAGTGGTCCTATCAAGAGAACAAGTCTTCAACCCTACCACAATGAAAGTTATGTTGAATCTAGCATCAACAAAATTACATGTGATAAAAAGTCTTGATCTTTATTTGTTTCCACACCATTACCCTTTCCATTATCATCTACCACTCCGTTTCATAATCAAACCTACCATCCATTATTTGTCCTTGTTTCCCATCCATGGTCACACTTTCCTTTCTAGAGGCTACAAATATACCTTGTCATGACATTTGAAGGAATCCAAATTAATGACCAATGAAGATCACAAAAGCATACTTGACAACTAAATCTACAGTTAGTTCTTGACAAAGTAGATATTTAGACAAGGTGTGGGCTAGAAATTAACATGATCGAGTATTATATTTGTATCATTTATTGATTAATACATGCATCTCCATCTCAATAGGAAAAATATAATCATATGTCATTTACCACACCCAAGCCAAAAACATGTACCATACCATTTCACATTGTCATACCATTTCCATTATTACATATGCCTATTTTTCATTGTTATAGATCCCAACCATTCACCCCACTGCTTGGGGGTAACCCTCTTACCATTTAATCCAATCTATCAAAAACCATTGTTATCCTAAGTATGACCATGTTATCTTATCATTCCATTCCTATCTAAACCAAAGCCTTTTTTAGGTCATCCTACCCAATCTTATTTTGATCTTGGTTCATTTGGTTCTTCCCACACCTTTTGTGAGAGGATTATGATCAAGTTTCAACAATAAATCTAATCCATTTTCAATGAAAATATATGAAAGTAGTGTGACAGTTGATCTAGTACTATATTTTTCATCTTATTAAGTTTGTTTATGTGAGCAGGATTATAACCATCTATGGGTAAATTAATGTTTCACTAGTCTTGCTCATAATTATAACCTCCTATGATCAAATTAGTATCATTGACCTATGTTTTTATATCGTAGTTATAACCGACTATGGGAAAACTAGGGGAAACACTTGTTTTCCATGCATTGCACATCACCTTGCCATTACTATTTTCATTTGACCAGCCATTTTCTAGATTTGAGAACTTGTTGTGACCTAGTTGGTTTTTTCCTACCTTTTATGTGGATGGAATTACTATGAATTGAGATCCTTTTAGGACTATGTGGGTCATGCTCAATTCATGTTGAAGTCACCTCAATCCCCCTTTCCGTATACTCTCACCATTTTATGAGTAACCTAAGCCAAACACTTGTCATTTTGTGAGCAGCTATCTTGTCATTCTTGATTGAGTTAAGATACCTCTAAAATGCTAAAAACATTCATAATATTTCAAAATAAAAAAATGTTTGTCTTATCTAAGCCTAGTTAGTTATCATTGATCTACCTTATTGGGCATTATTATTGTTAGGATGCTTTATTTTTCTTTTATTTTCAAGATTTCTATTTCTATGTTTATTTTAGGTTGTTTATTTATTTGTTTTTCTATTTATTTGTTTTTTAATTCACTTGCTTGTTTGTTTTCTTTTATCACTGTTACCTCAACTTAGTTTATATGTGTTCATTTGGTGATTCCTCAAGCACATTATTCTTGAGTCTACCCATATTC
Source organism: Torreya grandis (assembly GCA_037957365.1). Classification (NCBI taxonomy): domain Eukaryota; kingdom Viridiplantae; phylum Streptophyta; class Pinopsida; order Cupressales; family Taxaceae; genus Torreya; species Torreya grandis. Next base: position 725,151 of record JARHVA010002681.1, read on the forward strand.
ATCCTTTAACATTATCATCATGTTTTTTTTATCATTGGTGCATTATTTTTGAGTGTTTATTGAATTGAGAGTCAGTCCTTATGCATATTTTGGCCAAGTATTCATGATGTTTTATCATGAAGCCTACCATCACATGCTTTAACAAAAATTATCTTTAAGAAGGTCTATAATCAATGGAGCCATAGAAGTTTCTCTTTCGTACCTTGGTAAATACTTCCATTCCACCCTTGATCAAATCAACCCATTGACCATTCTAGTTGTATCATTGTTAACCAAGATGAGCATCTCCTCAGTAATAGGTACAACTAAATCATTCACATTGATCAATCTTATTCTTTTATTCATCTATTTCATTACTTTACACCCACTCATTTTTAATCTGTATTCTAGTTTATATCCTTGAGTTATGATTGATAATCAACCCTAACTAAGGCACAATCATCTTTATCCAATCTAGGTCCTCTTAATGATTATAACCATCTATGGGAAAATAATTATTTTGAATTTTAATCCTCATTATAATTACCTTTCAATAAATTAGTATCCTTTTTACATCAATGAATGCAAGCATTTTTCATTTGGATTAATCTCAACCATGGGTTAATTCCACCTTTCTTCTTGTTTCTTTTCAAGGGACTATCCATCAACAAATATAAAGGCCACTCCCTTAAGGGGGAATCATTATAGGCTTCCCAAAACCATTTAGATCTTTGTTCTTCAACCATCATCTTCTTTTTGGCATACATGTCATCTCTCATTATTTGAGAAGACATTACTTTGCCTATGGTTTCTAACATCTTCCCAAATAGGGGCAAATTATAGACACCTAAATCTAGCCACCAATAACTTCCAATCAAGCTTTTGACAATTTCTACCTAAAGCACACAATTTAGCCTAAAAATATTAAAACACACTAAATGAGTTGAAATTGATATATTCAAGTGCCAATTTTGGCTAGGGTATCATTAAATGGGGCAATGCAATTTATGGGCTAGCTAACTTTGATTAGATAATTTTGAGTCAAAATGCTAATTTTGCACCTAGGTGCTCTGGATTGATCTTTCTTATCAAATATCTTACACAAGATGTGCCTTCATTATTATTTTTATTAAAATCATAAATGGGATAATGATTCCAATGCATTTTACATTGCCTTCCAATTCCAATCTAGTCAAATTTTGGACCAATAATAAGACATTCTAATTAATTTGAGTAATTTGTGCACAAAGTGCTTAAACATAGTTATGAGCTAATTAATCCAAGTTATAGCCTAATTAATAATTCCATGGAGACTTGTTGAATATTTTTTTCTGGAAATTAATATTGAATATCTTCATCATCAAGTGACCTCATTTCTTGGGAAGACATCACTAGTCCATAAATACTACAAATATCAAGATTCATGCCCTCCATGCCTCATCAATACCTTCCATGATGCCCTCTATGCCTCTAAATTTTCCCTTCTTCCAATGTCATGATGAGGATAATTATAAATTTAATTCCAAAAATTTAATTAATCCTTAAGCACACATCTCAATCTTAGGATGGATGGTTTAGGTTGATTCTAGACATTCTAAAAAATCTATAAATAAGAGGCCTTACCACATCATTTCTAAGCTATTTTAGTGCAAAGTTATTATGCTCAAATATATTTAAAAAGTATTTATAATGCATAAATGGTTTAAAAGCTTCAATAAATTAGTGTTATCATGCAAAATTGATTCCAAGCCAAGCCAAACCATAAGCTAAAGGTGCCAAGGAGAGATGGAGGTAGCCAAGCTTCCATTACCAAGGACTTTATGAGCACAAACCAAGCAAGCCACTAAAAAAATAATTTTGGAGCATCCAAGGGAGGTAAAATAAGGTTTATTTTGCATTTTAATTGTGTGTTTTATTCATGTTTATTAACTAAGCTCTCCCTAGTGTCTAGGCCTAGAGATGTTATGCTAGTTAGTGTGTTTCTTTCATTTTGTTTTCATTTTGAAAGTAACACCATACTAGCCATCCTCTCTTGAGTCAAATTCTTAGATTAAAAAAATAGAAATCTGATATTTTTTTGATAGTAACCATCAGTGGTTAGGTGTGATTGGTGATGGATGGGTTTGACCGGTGATGGTCAGGTAATTGGCAATTTTGGGGTAACTGATGATGGTTCCTATAAATAGTGATGGTTGTCTATGGAAAAATAAGTAAGGTATATAAATGTGGTTAGGGAAAGGTGGCTAATAGGCAAAGGGGTAGACTAGGGGTTTTTAAGGTCAAGAAGGACATACAGGTGAACTGATGAAACTAGAAAAGACTGATAAAAAGAGAAGGCACTAAAAACAAAGAAAATATACATGTATTATGTTGAGTTGGTGATAATGGAAACTTGAAGGGAGTTAGGAAACATATAAATAATCTAGCCTTCAAAATTCACATAGATAGAGCTTCACAATCTTGGATGCCTATACAAATAAAACAAGAGAACCTAGATACAAATTTATAGATCCTCATCTCTTCCAAGAGACTTGCATTTATAGCACAAAATTTCTAAGTGAGGAGGGAAGATTGAGGGAAAGTTTCTAAGTTGGAAGGAGATGAATTTGCCTATTTTCATCTATTTTTTAAAACTTGGAGCTAAAGTAATTTACCATTTTGGAGGATGTTATTCTCAAATAAATCTAACAAATGATTTTAAAGCTTAAGACAAGTTTTATGACCCCAACCATCGATGGTTAAGGTCAACCATTGATGATTACCCTAACTGGTGATAGTCGAGGGTCACGAGTAAATGGGTGAAAAGTTTATGAATTAAGTGTTGTGTTTGGAGGGTTTTTGACATAATGAAGTCATAAACAAGTTCTAGTGGATTAGATGGTCTATAGAGTTGATCAAGAAAACATCAAAAACTATTATCATGTAATTTCTAAGTTTCTACATTTTACCCCTTTTTTATGCATATTTAAGCAAACTACAAAACAAAAATAGGTGATTGGTCAAGGTCTAGGTCTAGGTCTAGTTTCCTCAAGTGTGGGAGGGAAGAGGTGTTCCCCCTCAAACTAGGAGTTAATGAGGTATGGTCAAATTAGGTTAGGGTTTGATAAATGGTAGATGGTGAGTCATAAGGTGGGTGACAAAGGGGTGGTAATGTGAAATGCAAAAATGTGCACAAAATGTGATGAAGTGTAATAATCAAGGTCATGCAAAGATAGAAGTTGTCATTGTTAGTAAAAAATAATTTTAGGGTTTAGGATAAGTGATAAGGTAACCAGTATTTAGCATTGGTCATAGCTAATCAGATTAGTCATATCAAATTGCATAGATAGGGTAGGTGTTTACTTAGATAAGTGGGATGCAGGAAACATGAGTTACATATGATGTGTGGACCTATAGATTCAAAACATTCCTTACATCTAATTGGTGGGTCATGCATAAGGTGGGGCAAATTTAAATATACAACATGGAAAAGTTGGTCTATGAAATCAAAAATACTAAAGCAAGGTTGTCACAAAACATATGAATAGGTGGATTCCAAAATGTGTTGATGTTGAGGTGGACATGGGTAAATGGGTTAGGTGGTTGGGTGGGTAGGGGGTGACTCAGCTAACTCCTAATGCACTAGGCAAGAGGATGTTACCTACATAGTCTTATGGATAGTAGATCTAATCATAGACTTTAGGCCAAATGTAGTTCTTGGTTGTAGGGGAGAAGGTCACTCTTGAATAAGTCAATGGGGGATAAAGAATGGGTTAACCTAGGTGGATGTGGTACTAGGATTTAGTTTAAAGAAAGGAGGAGAAAAGTGGGTAAAAATGAGGTAACACCAATCAGTGATGGTTAGGTCCAACTAGTGATGTTTAGGTGACCGTTGACGGTTGGCATAGGATGCAATTGGTGATAGTTAGGGTCAACCATCGATGGTTGGCTAATGATCGATGGTTGGGGTAAAAACCCTAAAACTATGATAAAAATTCAAAAGGAAAAACTTTTGTCCTTATATGCAACTTGGCATTTGGTGATTTGTGTTGTATGAGAAAATAGGATGAGGGAGTATGTAGAAGTGGGGTGTGTAGCTGAGGTGTCTTGATAATATTAGTGAGTGAGATTGTGATTGAGTAGAGATGAGATGGACGTAGGAGGTGGTAGTGGACAAGTGGCTAGGCATGGATGAAGTAGCACCACCGATCACAAAATGAGGCAGGTGATGTCTTAAATTTGGAAGCTAAGTGAAATTTGTAAATTAAGGTTGAAAAATAGAATTATGGATGTGAAATTAGGAATTTTGAGGTGTGCCTAGGGTTAGGGTTTATAATGGCTATGGGTTATTGCAAGGATAAGAGGATAAGTTGTTTAGAGGGAAATGATTGGGAAAGAGGTAAGAATGATTGTTTTAAGGGTTTAGATAGTATAAAAAGGGTTTAGAGTGATTTAGGTTTGTATGAGGTTAAGGGGTCGAGACTCACCACTGATGATGACCTAATAGTGACCATTGACAATTTGAACCAACCAATGATGGCTGACCTTGGGGGAAAATAGCCCTAAGGGAACTGTCAATAGTTAGGGAGTAACATCAATGGTTGATATGGGTAGGGAGGTGGGTTAGGATGGATTGGAGGTGGGTTGGGATAGGAGTTTAGTTGGTTAGGTTGAGGTGGGAGTTTTAGGGAAATATGGTTTTATGTAGGATATAAAGGTTGGAAGTTGCATATGAATAATTAATATGGGTTTAAATACATAAAAAGTGTGCAAATGGTAAGTTGATAAATGAACCCATATTCAGTATAGAAGTGGGTTGGATAATACTTGGGTTAAACATATAGGAAGTGTTAGAGATAGGTTAATTACCTGATTTATGATATGCTTAATATTGTAGGCACAGGATCAAATCCATCTATGGGATCACATTCTTGATATTTTCATAGAGGTGAGGGATGCCATGTCTATAGAGGACTATTAATAGATATAGGCAGTGGGTTTTGGAGTAATGTGTCACTACTAGTGCTTGCCTAGAGATTCCATGATGATAGTCACCCTCATCGAGAGATGGGACCTAGTGACTAACACTTTTTGGTTATCAATAGGGGAGGTGAGCATCCTTTTAGAGGATGTACATTAGATTACACATCTACCCATCTATGGAGATCCTATTTACCACATAGATGGGGATGAGATTGATGAATTTATGGAGATCCTATATGGGGATGATGGAGTTGATATACAATTTCACTCTAGAGGCTTTAGCATTAGGTCTTTATATCAAAGGGTACTTGGAGATAGGCATTTGTTGATGATGTCATAGCTGGAAATTAATTGTTATGCATTTTTAGATTCTATGAGAGGTAGATTCCTTGGTGTGATATTAGGGCGTTGGTGGACCTAATCCTAGGTGGTGCTATTTTTGGATGGGCATAAGTTCTACTGGTGTAGATATATAGAGAGCTATGGGGGTTTAGGGCATATAGGCATCATGGAATCAGTATGGGATTCATTATTCACTATTGGGACTATGAACACATATAGGTATTGAGACTCTTGGGCCTTCTGATAGAGAGCTATTAGGATTATGTAGTTGGATTTTACCATTAGAGGAGAAAGGGGGATATGATAGGTAATGGTGGTGGTTCTAGGGATATTAAGTGGTTTAGAGGAGCCTTGGAGGGTTTAGTTATTAGTGGCATAGTTTGGAGGCTATATTGGATTTGGCCAATATGGGTTGGGTATAGGTACCACACCCTATCCTTATAGAGTTGGAGATGGGCCTATGGGAGGTGATATGGAGAGATAGAGCACATCCCCTTTGAGAGAGTGTAATGTTAGTTTGCACTTATGCAAGATACCCCTTAGGATTATTTGTGATACAAGAGGGAGGATATAGAGATTTATTTACTAGAGCCACAACCACATGAGGATGAGCTAGATCATGAGGAGTTGCCTCTTAGGGATGGGTATGATGCAGGTGTTTAGCTAACTATCCTACCTAGTTTTAGGGGAGATACATAGTTATGGATTTTGGTTTAGGAGACAGAGGCCAAGGGCTTATGGATGTTGACCTAGTAGGGGGACTTAGATAGGGACCATCTCAAGGAGATCCATAGGTGGTAGTGGCACTAGTAGTGACACATGCCCAGATTATCATGCTATAGGGGAAAATTTCCACTCTTCAAAATTAGTTAGGAGGAGTGATAGTATAGATAGACTAAGCTTAGGCACAATAACCATTTTATAGGGTCAAATGGCCACTTTATAGGGTTAGGTAGCCACTTTATAAGGTCTAATGGCTAGTTTATAGGGATAGGTTGTGTCAATGATAGGAGAGTAGGATTAGGTGAGGACCTCACTTAGTTTGGTGACATAAGAGAGAGTCTCTCTATGGTAGTTAGGTGGGATAGCAGTGGTACCACCAAGTTTTGTGACATAGGATAGGTATCTAGTGACCATACAAAAGTTACACTATTATGAGGGCATTATGTTAGCATAGTTTCTTAATGAGCTGAGGTGGGGAGAGTATCAGATGGTTTTGGTAGGTGGAACAATGATTATATCCCTAGGTTAGTAGGCTATGGCAGCAGGTCTATTGATAAGTCCTCCATCAGGGATAGGTATAGGCATAAGGATAGGTGTGGATGGGGCTAGTAGTAGTGGTACAAGTGCTCTTGGGTCATGATGATGTATATGTATTGTAATATTTTTTAATACCATCTTGTGTGTTGAGATATGAGATGTATATGTGAGTGATGTATATTTATCATTTTATACAATGACATGTATATGTATATTGATTTTGATTATGATGATGATGCTTATATGATGATGTGATGAGTTGATTATGATTTCAATGGTTATTCATGTTGAAGTCTTGATTATGATATTATTTCATTAATGGTATTGGGTATGATGTTATTAGTTATAGATGATGATGATGATGATGATGATGATGATTTTTTTATAATTTAATCATAATGTGATTTTGTATCTTCATTTTGATGTTATGGTTATGGATTATAGAGATGATTAGGTTATGCTAGTTATGTTATTATTAGCTATGTTGTTTACACATGATGTTAATTTTTCTGAGGTGAATGTTGTTGACATATGTTAGGGGTAAAATGTTAAATAAAATTTGATGTTTGGTTAATGGATATGAGGATATGGGTTTGGAATAGGTAAGGGCAACATTTACATCCACATGTTTGGATAAGACAAGGAGCATGATGCCTTCACTAACAAGAACCTAATAGTAAGGCTTCCATAGGTGGAATGACTTAGTGAACACAAAACCCATCGAACATATTGAAGGAGTGTGATTTATTAAGAAAACTAGTATCTTGACCACTTTGTGCCAAGTTAGCTCATAGTCCCTTAAGTTCAAGTAGGATGTGGGTGATAGGTCAGGATGTGAATTATCAAGTAGAGGAAAATAGAACCTAGACTGGAGTCACTAGTTGTTCCATAGGTGACCAAAGAACCCTAGGAAACAAGTCTATGCCTTTTGTATGCTTGATTATAATGGGTAGATTGATTAATGTGGGAAGTCTGGTTGTGCCATGTAGAAGAGCTAATTACATCTTAATTAGATAATTAGATATATTGATTGATATGGGAAGTGTACTTATGGTAGATATATAAGAGCTAATTGTAGCTTACTTGCTATTGATTTTGCTTTGTTTTTATGGTGCCAAATTTGATCAATGCAGGAAGCTTCTAAGGAATATTGTTTAGCCATCTATCAAGGGAGTGGTCTTATATTTATTTTTCATATCTATCCTTCAAGGGAGAAATCTATATTTTAAGAAACTTTTGATTTGATGAGGCAGTTGTCCTTCGAGGGAGTAGTCTACCATATAGATATATTTTAAGATTAGGCATAGATAAATCTATTTAGATCTAAAATGCCTACCCATGTATAAGTAAAGCCTAGACACAAAAGGGTTATTAGAGGAAGGGGTTTTTGAGAAAAAATTGACCATGGGATTCCATCTATCAAGAGATGAAAAGTATCCATGAGAACCATGTTATGGTTAGAGCTGGGGTACGCATACTTAGGATGAGGTTTTTATTATGATGAATAAATCGCATAGTTTTGTATAATAAATTGATCCCAAAAGAGAGGGAAATCAAATGAGGGGGAAGGAGGTTAATAAACTAATGGGATATGCTTAATTAGACACATAAGTGGGTTTGAACCTTGTTTTAATAATGAAAGATGTAAATGTGAAACATTATTGGGTTAAGGTTTTGGCTTGCCTTCAAGAAAAGACAAGTGATAAGCACATGATCCATACTTATGGGTTATAATGTAAGGTCCTAATAAGTTAAAATAAAACTTACCCTTATTGGTCTTTTCTATGTTATTGATGTGTTGATTTTACTTGAGGATGAGGTCTCTGATGATGAACTCTCATGCTTTTAGATGTTTGTGATATGCTCATTTGATACATCCTTGGTAAATGCAAAGAAGGTTGAAAGTAGTATGGTGATGTTCATCAAGAAGTTTTAAGCGTGCTAAGAATTCTTGATGATAGTCACTTTCAAAAATATTCTCATGCAAAGATATGTGGAGAGATGGAATTTAGACTTCAAAAGGTAGAACTACCTCATCTCTAAAGACAAGAGAGAAATGTGTAGCAACCTTAGTAGTTTGGATACTAGTGCAATAATCCTATAAAGAAAATGGGATATGGAGGTTCCAATATTTGCTCAAAGCACTAACTACCTTAGTGTACATTTTTATTAGTTTTTTATGGAAGCCTTAGCCTAGGCATTGGATTATGGATGATAAGGCAAGGAAAAGCTTAGGTTGATACCAAAAGCATTTCAAATCTCTTGGACATTTTAATTCTTAAATGATTTTCCATTATCAGTGATGATTTTGTGAGGAACACCAAAGAGGAAGATGATGTGGTGGTTGATGAAATTAATGATTTTTTCAGCTTTGATTGAGATTATTGAGATGGCTTCTACCTATTTAGTGAAATATTTCATGAAATTGATGATATATTGATGTCATTATGAGAAATGCATATTGATCTCTTTGATAATATCAAGACCCCATTATGAGAAGGGATAATAATTATTTAATAGTTGAAGACCATGAGGAGGTGCATGATGAAGGTTAGCATTTTTTTGACATTTCACACATTTTTTGATATAGTCACAACAATCTTTGTTGAGCATGGACCAGTAGTAGCCTAGATAGAGGATACATTTGGCAACAACTAAACCACTAAAGTTCCCACCATAGATGCCATCATGGGCTTCTTTAATGGCATGAGACACTTCATGACTATAAAGTAAATAAATGAGGATACCATCAAAGCCTCATTCATAAATAATTCCCCCTAATATAATATAACAAGAGGTACCTTGTATGAAATCACTATCAGTATTTCTTGAAAGATCAGAAGGGAAGACATCGATGTTAAGGTAGTTAAAGATTTGATCATACCAAATGTCTATTGGTGATGTTTCTATCTGATAAATGGTAGGAGGATAATTTTTGAGGTAATATGGTGTGATAAAGTGATGGATGGTGATAAATAATTTAGACTTGTTAGGTTGAGATGGAATTTGGGATATAAGGGAAGCCATTGTGTCTAAAAATTTATTAGTAGAATGAGGAACTAATTGGATAGTGTAGTGTTCAAATGATGATAAAATAATATCAAGTTTTTTTACTTTATAAGGACATCATTTTTTCATTGATAAGATCTTGTAACTTGGTTGATAATGAGTTGAGAGTCTCCAAAGTTGCTAATTATTTTGATTCCCAAAGCTAGAGTGATATAGAGACCTATGACCAAGGTTTAATATTCAAATATATTATTGGTACATTAAAAATCAAGTTTTAAATAAAGAGGAAGAGGTTACCCATTAAGGGGAATGAGGATTATGCCAACACCCCCATTATTCTAACATTTAGAGCCATCAAAATACATATTCATTTGATAGGTGGGATATTTTGAAGAAAGAATGGCTATAGACTCATTTGGAAAGGTAAGAGGGGGGGTTTGATTATCAGGGAGAGGAGCTTCAACTATTTCATTCACAATGACCTATCCCTTAATGGATTTTTGTTGAATAAACTCAAGGTTAAACTCAACTAAAAGCATAAGCCACATAGCCATACATTAATTATGATATGGCTTAGAGTGCATATACTTGAGGGGGTCGTTATTAGTAATGATGTAAGTTTTGTGGTTGAGAAGGTAATGATATAGTTTAGAGGTAATGAAAACTAAGGAAAGGCAAAGTTTTTTAGGATGTGTGTATCGAGTTTCATAGTCAATGAGGGTAAGACTGATGTAATAAATGGCTTGCTCCTTATGTTGGTCATCATGATGAGTGAGTGTGCCTCTCAAGGAATGATCAATAGCAGATATGTATAAATAAAAGGGCTAATCCTCCTTTGGGGGAATAAGGACTAGTGGAGAGAAAATATACTGCTTGATTGTATCAAAGGCTTGTTGACATTCTTTGATCCATTTAAAGGAGGTATCTTTCTTGAGGAGGTGGTGGAAAGGCTAACAACAATCAAATAATTGAGAAATAAAGTGGTAGATTGACTAAAGTTTGCCTTCCAGGCTATGAAGTTATTTTAGGTTAATAGCGGGCATTTATAGAATGGCTCAAGCTTTTGTGGGGTCTATTTATATTCCATGGATGGAAATAATAAAGCCCAAAATTTCTCTTGATAAGACCTCAAAGATGCATTTCTTAAGTTAAGCCTGACATGATAATGGATAAGCCTTTCAAAGATGATAGAAAGAACAATGATGTGATCTTGATGGTGCTTAAATTTACCAAGAAAATCATCAACATAGTCCTCCACTATTTTATGAATGAGGTCATGAAAGATATAGGTCATGGCTCACTGATAGGTTGCCCTTGCATTCTTTAGGCTAAAAGGCATGACATGATAGCAAAAATATCTTCATGGGGTAATGAAAGATGTCTTATGTTGATCTTGAGGAGGGATCAAGATTTGGTTATATCTTGAAAAAATTGTCCATAAGGGATAACATTTCATGGCTAGTGGTGAGGTCCATAAGTTGGTCTATGTTAGGTAGGGGAAAGTAATATTTGGGGCATATGAGGTTAAGGTCATATAAATCCACATAAAGGTAGAATCCCCCAGTGGGTTTGGTAACATGAACAATGTTGGAGACCCATTGTGGGTAGTCAATGGGTTGAATGAAGTTGATAGATAAAATGCATTGAAGTTCTTATTTGATGAGAAGAGGTATGCAAAGGGTGCATACAATGAATCTTTTTCCAAACTAGATTAACTTTAGGATGGGTAATGATGTTATGAGGAGTGATGGAAGGGTCAATGTCAGGCATATCCTAATAAGACCAAGAAAATGCTATGTTATGGTCATGAATAAAAGATTAATAGCATCATTATTCCTCGAGGGTCAAGGATTGGCCAATCTTAATGATACAAGGATCTTCTTGAGCTCCAAAATTGACATATGTGGTCAATTTATTTAGCATTATTTGGTTTTTATGAAGGAGGGGATTTTGAAGAGAAGAGTCCCCCACACCTAGGTAGGTAAAAATAGAATTGTCATCCTATCATTGAATTGTATTAATGGTGGGTGACTCATGTGTAATCATTTTAGGGTAGATGATAGGAATGGTTTTGGTTTGTCCCCCCCTATTGATAAGTTAGGGGACCTAAAATGGTAGTGTTGATAAAAAAAGTTAGGTGGGATGATGTCAATTTCATCAAATTAGAAAGATGGGGTTAGTGAGGGTAGAGGTTTTTCAAATTGGAAAAGTGGGGTTGGTGAAGATAGAGATTCATTAGATTATAAAATTATGGTTAGTGAAGATAGAGTTTTATCAAATTGGAAAAGTGGGGTTGGTGAGGGTAGAGGTTCTTTAGTAGTGGTGAGAATTGGTTTTGGTGATGTGGGCTCTTCTGAGGGATCATGCCCCAGGCCAAAGAACTCATGAGGTTTTAAGTTTTGATGATCGGAATGTCATGAGATCCTTATTCATAGAGGTTTAAACTAGACCCCTTTGAAGTGCACCAATAAAAGTATGTTTGGGACAAGGTTGGGTTGCTAAGATAAGAAAAAATTGAAGTGAATGGTTGGATGTATGGCATGATGGTGGGAGAAATGAGTGGTTTATCAAGTCCCCCATAGAAAAAATATGTTGTATTGTTAGGAAGGCCAAAGGGAACAAGGTTACCGATATTGGGATCATAAGATGGATCATTTTGAAGGTTCCCAAATTTATGTGGAGAAGGGAAAGCATCCAAAGCTAAAAGTTGATATTCCCCCAATGTGAGATGTTAAAATGTGGATTTCAAGGGGTATTTGACCAAGATTTGAGATGAATGGATGGTTGAACTAGAATATGCTTCATCATTGTTGAAGATAAGTGTTGGTGGGTTGGGTTGATGTGGCGGTTTGGCTAGAGGTTGGTTGTGAAGAGGGTGAAGGTGGAATGAGAATGTCATTGGGCTGATATGTCACATTACAAGAAGTAAAGGGACTCTGACCAGCTTTTATTTTAATGACTTATCCTTCATGCTCAAACTTAACACATCGGTGAAGGGTAGAAGGGATGCAACCCATATCATGGATCCAAGTGTGGTCAAATAACACTTTATATGTAAACTCACCCTCTATGACATAAAATAGCTCAATGATAGTGTGAGGCCCCAAATGGATGTGGAGAATAACTATTCCCATAGTGGTAGCCAAGGTATCATTGAATGATTGGAGAATTATGTAGGTTTATGACATGATGTTTTTATGTAGTTAGAGTTGATTTTAGGTGTAGGAGGAAATGAAATTGATACTTACTCCCCCTTCAATCATGACTCATATAACATGTGTCTGATTGATGGATGCAGTGATGAAAAGAGGGGGATCAAGGTCTTCATTATGATATGGTAGGATTATTAATTCTTGAAAGGTGACCATGGTAACATGTTTGATGACTCCAATCAATGATGTAAGAGGTTGGGGATCATCTGGTTTAACCTCTATAGAATGTAGTGCTTTAATTAAATCTTGATGGTGTTGGGGTGAGGTGCTAATTAAGTCATAAAGACTCATTTTGACTAGTGTTTGGTGAGGTTGTTTTTACACAAAGTGTTTGACTAATGGATATGTGTTGGAAGAAGAAGGAGCTCCTAAAATGGAGACTATTGGCTTGGATGGTTGTGAGGGTAAAGGTGTAGTTGTTTGGGTTTAGTTGGTTGGTTGAGGAGTTAAAGGGTAGGACCATGGAATGGTTTCCTTGGTGTTGACTTTTTCATTCTATTAGATGGATTTACCCTTATCCTTTTATTGGGATTGAGACTAAGTCACAATATGAATGGTATGGATAAGGGAACTAGTTGCTTGCTTCAGTTCCTTTGTTTCACTCCTTGGTGGGAGTAGATAAGTAGATGATTGGTAAATAGATTAGATAGGTGGAAAAATTGGTAAGGGAATTAAATAAAGTTCATCTAATAGATCATCTTCCACCAAAAGGCCATTAAAAAATTGATTGGAGAGCTTTACAGTTCTTTGTATCATGTCTAGGGGTCCTATGGTAAAGAAAAATCAAATTATCATTGAACCAAGTTAGATTTTGGTGAGTGGGATAAAAAGGCTTGATTATTGGTAAGATAATGGAAAAATATTACAAGAATCCTTTTAAAATGGTTGTATAAGATTCTGATAAAGATCTTGGAGGTGGTGGAGTTTGGACTTTAGGTGTAGGGATCTTATGGGGAAAAGATTTCTTGACAGGAGGTGTGGTTGGTGGAGTGAGTTTGGTTGGTGGTTTAGAAAGAATTGGATTAGTTATAATTGGTTTAGAGATTAGAGGTCTATATGATAAGGGTTTAATATATGGAAAATTAGATGGAGAAAGGTTGGTAAGGAATGATGATGAACTAGGGGATTGGGTTGTTATAAGTGGAAAAAGGGGAGATGGTTTCTTAGAAGAAGAGTAGGTAATGGGAATGGTAGAGGGATGTGGTCCCAAAATATAAGGTAAAGGTGAAGGAGTTAACCTGAGGTTGTGACCTAGGTAACCCTTCCTTCTTAATTGGTTTAATTAGATTTGGCTCTAGTTGGGTTGATATCATTAATTCCAATTGTAAATGAAGGTGAGCAAGATTAGGTGTGGGAAGGACCCCTAAGTTTTTGATTATCTTGATAAGAGAGATATAGGGTGGCTTGATAATTTTAGGTGGGGGTAATTGGGATTATTCCTTGGTGACTTTAGGAGGGATAGTTGGTGGAGTTGTAACAACAAGCTTGAGGGTAGACTAAAGTGAAGTGGAAGGTTTAATTTTAATTTTATATCAGAGTCCAAGTTGATGCCAAAAGTTGGCTCTGTCAAAGCTAGGTTAGGAGGTAAATTCCAAACTTTGAACTATTCAAGAAAAGGGTTTATAAACAATTTTTTTCCCTGATCATTAGTTTCAAAGCACAAGCCCTTTGGGGAAGAAAAAGGAGTAGTTTTAATGTTTATATATTTGGTGGAAAGTTTCAAATGTGATGATTGGGTAGATGAGGGTATGGTCTCTTTGACAATAGTTTCTAAAGGAGGTATAGATGGTTATATAATAGAAGCAGTAAGGGTAATAGTTTCAAGTGGAAGGGTATGTGTATTTTCCTCCTTGTATTGGTTGTCCAAACAAGTAGGTCAATCTTCTTTTTGGATTGGAGGAGTGGGTGAAATGGTTAATGAAATGGTTATCTCCTTGGATATTCCTACCTTAAAAGGTGTAGATGGAGTTATGTTTTTGTCTATGAAAGAGGAAGGGGTAGTTAATTACTCCATTGGGTTTTTTGAAAGAATGGATGGTGGGTTGGCTTCCTCTATTTGGGTGATAGAGGTGATGACTTTTTCAGCAGTGGGAAAATTATTGATGAAAATAATTACATCTGCCTCATGTGAATTGGAGGATTTAGGTTGGGTTTCATAATGTTAGGCTAGAGGTGAATGATTTGGGAAAGGTTTTCAAAAAATATCAAGAGATTGGTTGAAAGGGGAATTTGGGTTATCAAACACAAGATCCCTTTTATCAATCAAGTCTTGAACAATGCTTTTAAAGGTATTACACCTATCAGTATCATGTTTGACAACTTGATGATAATCATAATGATCATTCTCATTGTAACAAATGAGAAGTGGATGAGAAGTATTGAATTGTTGAAGGGGCTTGATGGGTGGAAGTTGGATTAGATTGGATTCAATTCATTTATCTAAAATTGATGCATAGGATTCCATAATTAGGGTAAATGGTTTTGAAGGAGCCCAATTTTGGTTCAAGGTACTTGGTTGATGGTTAGAGGTAATGTGGTATTGAAAACAATCAAGTGTGATAATGCTTTTGATTTAGAATTATTTGGGTTCATGGTCTTGGTCGAGGATGATTCAGTGGATTTGAAACTAGAATTTTTATTTCAAAGCTTCAAATTCCCTTCATCAATATCATAGTTTTATAATTTGTATACCATAGTTAATTCTTCATCAAAGGTCATAAAGGTTTGGACCTAGAGATTTAGAGCAATGTGCTTAGCACACCCATGAGAGAATAGTTTATTTAATTTAGGTTGGGCTAATGGGAAGGTGAGTTGATTAATGAAGCCCCTCCATCTAGAAATGAAATCAACAATGGATTCATCTTCAAATTATTTAATTGAGTATAGGTCAGAAATGGAATGTTTTTTAGATATGTTAATAGAAAAGTTCTCTAAAAAGGATTGTGCGAATTGAGAGAAAGAAAAGATAGAATTAGTGGGAAGGTTACTATACCAATCAAGGGTGGCCCTAGATAATGACATGGGAAAGGTTTAGAGGAGAAGGGCATCATCATAAGTGATCAAGTAGTAAGCATGATGGAATGCTCTTAGGTGCTACTAAGGATCCTCCTTATTTTAGAATTTGGAAAATTTGGGCAATTCCCATTGAGAAGGGTAAGAATGAATGGGCATGGAGGGGTAGATAGGCTCATTAAAAATTTGGTCATAGGACAAAATATTGGTTGAGGTGGGGATGGATGAAATTAAACTAGTCATTTTATCCATTAACATTTTGATTAGATTGGGTTAAGGTTGAGAAGCTATATAATTAAGTGGAAAATTTTATTGAGGTTGGCTTGTGGCTATGTATGAATAGGTGGTAGATGGTGCTAAAGAAACCACATATTGATAGGTAGTGGTAAGGGGTTGATATGGTGGCACATAAGAGCTAATTGGTATAAAAGGTTGGGTGGAGGGTGGTATGTACCCTTATGGGTTAGGGACATATTGGTAAGTTGTCATAAGAACTTGTTGAAAAATGTATGTGTTTGGTATGGTGGATGTAAAAGGAAGTTGGGTAGGTTGAGGTTGGGTAGTGACCTTAGTGCTAATTGGGGGAAGGTTTTGAGGTATGGAGAACACTAGGTTTTGAAGTGGAGTTATGGAAAATGGATTGGATGCAACTAAATGGAAGATAGAAGCTATAGTGGAAGATAATGCCATGGTAGATTGGGCATAGGTGACTAATGGCAAGTTTGAACCCACATAGGGTGTGATAGGAGGTGTTTAGTTAGGAGGTGGAAGGTTGGTTTGAGTTTGGGTGGATGGGATATTGGAAGAAGCTCGAGTTAATGGTTGGGTCTAAGTAGTACCTACCATAAGGTGGGATGGCATGCCAAGAGAAGGATCGAAAGAAGGAACCAAAGAAGAGGAGGCACAATGAGGCAAGGTGTTGAGGTAATATTGTATAACAATTGAATTATTGTCAATATAGGTATTAAAGTCTAGATCTCCTTCAAATATGATTGTGATTCTAGAAAGAGAAGGTGGTGGACGAGAATGGTCAGCTGAAGCATTAGAAGATTTTCAACATTTGAGGTATAATCCATAGATGAAGAAGAAGGTGGTGGTTGGTTGTTTTTATATCTCACTTGTTGTCTAGTTAAAACCATATGAGAAAATTGGGAATGTTATTGTGATACTCACACCTCAAATAGAGAGCAAATCCAAAATAATTTCAAAGTAATCAATACATACACTAAGAAGTGCATTTTAACCTTAGGATTAATTTTAAATCACTTTTGGCTTATTCCTTAAAGAGTGTGATAAGGGAGGTTGGCTTACAAAAAAAGCACTAAATAAGAAGTCTATGGATGGTTTTAGGTTGTTTAGGTGAAGGAAGATCTATGTTAAAATTTAGTATGTGTCTTGGTGTTGGGGCCTACCCCCTCACTTCACAATCTCATAATGATAAGGGTGTTGGGTGCTTAGCCAATATATACTAAGTCCAATGTTTATACTCAACTAGAGAACTGATTTGGTTCTCCCCTTGGTGGTGAAATCTAAGTGGGATAGTTGAGAGGGGGTAAGGTTACCTCTAGGTGATGAAATCTCAGTCGGTCCTTAGCTCAAGTATTATTTTGATGTGTAAATTAGTTTGTGGTTTAGTTTTGTGTGTGATAACAAGTGTGAATGTTATGATAAGATTACTTTTCCTCTTAAGTTACTATAGATTAACTAAAATAAGCAATCAATCAATGAATTCAAATGGTTAATTTTTTTAAGCCCCAAAAGAAATGATTTTATTCAATGAGAAAATAATTAGGGAAGAAAGGGAAATAGGTCCCACCAGGCATGCCAAAATGTTTCAATTTATTTCCTTCATTTCTTAGTTTTGAAAGTAGATAAAAAAAAGTGAATATGAGGGTATGTGGATGAATATATGGTATAATGCACACATTGATATAGATGAATGTGAAGACTCTTTTTTGGCTAGGAAGGACTACCTACAGATGATAAGAAAACTAGAAGAGGATTTGTTAGATGGTAGGTGGAGTGGATTGCCTAGCATATGCTAGATCCAAGAAGCACAAATCTTTTAAGAGGCTATCAATCCACTTTTAAGACAATTAAGTCCATAATGATATCATAAATATACTTTAATTTAAATAATAAGAAATTAAATATGCAAGAAAATAAATAATTTACCTTTTTAATAGAAGATGTAGCACAATGGGTCAATACCATGCATAAGTATTTCAAGGTTAGGTCCAGAGGATCAAAATAGGGTTTACAAATAGGTTAGAATACGAAGGAAGGTTTGGTAGGGTGTGGGGAAGGCTAAAACAACAATTTGATATATTTTTTTATTATAACTATTAGTGGTTGGGTGTGATTGGTGACATTTGGGTTTGACTAACGATGGTCAGGTAATTGGTGATTGTTGGTGTAACTAGTGATAGTTCTTGCAACCAATGATAGTTTATTGTGGAAAGATATGTAATGTATGGAAATGTGGTTAAGGGAAGGTGGATAAAAGGCAAAGGGGAAGACTAGGGTTTATGAAGGTCAAGAAGGATATGTAGGTGAACTAATGAAACTAGAAAAGATTGATAAAAAGAGAAGGCACTAAAAATAAAGAAAAGATAATTATATGATTCTAAGTTGGCTAAAATGGAAACCTCAAGGGAGTTAGGTAGCATAAAAATACTCCATCCTTCAAAATTCACATAGATAGAGCTTCATGGTCTTGGATGCCTACACAAATAAAATAAGAGAACCTGGATACAAATTTTTGTATCCTCGTCTCTTCCAAGAGCCTTTCATTTATACCACAAAATTGTTAAGAGAGGATGGAATATTAAAGGAAAGTTTTTAAGTTGGGAGGAGATGAAATTGACTATTTTCATCTAGTCTTTAAAAGATGGTGCTAAAGCAAGTTGCCATTTTAGAGGATGTTATTTTTGAATAACTTTGGCAAATGATTTTAAAGCTTAAGGCAAGTTTAATGACGCCAACCATCAATGGTTAGGGTCAACCATTGATGGTTACCATAACTAGCGATGGTTGAGGGGTCATGAGTAAATGAGTGAAAAGGTTTTGAATTAAGTGATGTGTTTGGAGGGTGTTTGACATAATGAAGTCATAAATAAGTGCTAGTGGATTAGGTGGTCCACATTGTCGATCAAGATGACACCAAAAAACTATTGTGATTTAGTTTTAAAGTGTCTATATAATACATCATGCTAGGGAGGGTTCCAAATCCTCCAGTCAAGCAAAGTCATCCAATAACCCTAAGGGAATCCTTTGTTTTGATATCTCACTAAATTAATAATAAGTAAATTAAATCTAATCTAGTGCTCAATAAATCTTGTGGCACAAAGTGGGGGTTATAAATAATAAAATCAAACATGCATAAGAGACATATACTTATGTCAAAGTATATGAAATACTAATCCATGAAAGAGAAGTATAAATACATATCTATCTACTCTTACAAAGGAGGAACAAATTTAGGAATACTTACCTTTTAAGATGAATCCACCAAGCCTTAATCTCTCCATTGGCCAAGGTTCTTCGCAATAGGTTGTTTTGGTATGTAAAGATGACAAGGATAAATTATCTCTAGACTACACAACCTATCAATTCATCTAAAAGACTTCTCCATAAGACAAAATCTGTATCTCCAAATAAATTATAGAACCCTAAGCTTGCTTCTCAAGTATAATGGTTAATAAGTAGATGCACAATATATATTACATCTTCTTCTCTTATATAAATAATGTAAAAATGAACTTTTATAAATAGGTGGATTTTACCCTAAACCCTTCTAAAAATCCCAACTGATAGGGTCGACCCAATCAACCTAGCACAATTTTGGATAATTATTCACTAGACCATGAACTAGGTCAACTAAAGGCTAACGTAATTCTTAAGTGAAAATTACCCAAAACTATATAGTGTCAACCTAGTAGACCTAGTACATCTAACTAACAAAAGGGGATTAAGGTGAGGAATAAGAGGATAAACTGTATCAAATAATGGAAAGGATACAATAGAGAAGAATAAGCTTAGGGACAATTGTTTAAGGAGACAAGTGTGTAGATAACAAGAGGCAAAAGGGAAAATAATCTTGTGAAGAACCAATGGTCTACCCACCCCTTTTTTGGTGCACCCTTTAAGTCATACACTTAGAGATATTGAGGCTCAATGGGTTCCTACAACATAAAAAGTGTCACTAAGTGATAAAAGTTTGAAAATATTATGTGTATAAACTTAGTAACAAAAATAATCACATATTTTTTCAATCGGTCTAGAAATAATACCTTTTTGGTTTTTGTTTCATCTTTTTTATGCCTAGGTGAGTAAAATGAGGTGTTGTATGTACGTATTCTAATAGTTTCTCTCTTAAGTTACTAGAAACAAGTATAAAAATTCTTTTTAAAAACCTTTAAAGATCATTTGAGTAAATATAATATTCATAAAAATCCTAGTAACCACATGTTTATTAAATTTTATGTGTATATGTATATATATATATATATACAAAAAATCATTTTCATATTATTTTAACACATTTTAGATTTCATTTCTAAACATAAAGGGTAGAAAGGTAAGTTATTCTACTAATGACATCAATAACCCTATTTTACTTTCCCTTAACATTATCAATGCCAATATCAAAGTTTATAATGAACTCTAGCCAACTTCACTAAATTGCATTTAACTTGTATTAAGTAAATAAATACACACGGATGTGATGATCATATTTGATAAAAAGTGCTTACCAAGAAAAAAAATCTTCCAATTCTTAAGAGCATGCGTTATAGGTTCGATCTCAATATCATGATTCGTATACTTTTGTTTGTGTGATTTTATTTTTAAAGACTCATAGGCAACCAATTTTTCATCTTAGATAAATATAGCCCTAATTCCAATAGTATAATTATCCACACACAATTAATTTTTTTCATTTGGATATATAATTATAAGCAAGGGTGTGGAAGTTAATAGATGTTTTATATTTTAGAGAGCCTCCTCACATTAACAAGTCTTAAAAAAATTTAACTTTCATTTTTAATGAAGTAATGGGATTATCAATTCTATAATGTTTTCCACAAATCATATATAGTAACCATCTAGACCTATAAGGATTATAACTTTGTGCACATTATTGGGAGTGATCCATTCATGTATTAATTTGATATTTTTAGGATCAACATCCAACCCTTCTTTGAAGATTATGCACCCTAAATAATTGATATTTTCTTGATAAAATGAGCATTTGAACAAGTTTCCATACATTTCATGCTATCTCAATGTTTTCAAGACTAAATTTAGGTGTTGTTAATGATTAGATCCATCCTTTGAGTACACAAGGATATAATCTAGAAAAAATAGAAAACAATAATCCAAATAATATTTTAACATGATGTTAATGAAAATCATAAGTTTAATGGTTACATTTTTTAGGCCAAAAGGAATACTATTAAATTTATAATGACCATGCCTTGTGAAAAAAAAAATTGTGCACAACTTCTTCCTTGATATGAATTTTATAATAACATTATCTAAGATCAATCTTAGATTAAAAAAAAATATTTCATTTTTTTGAACAAATCATCATCTATTCTTAATGATGGGTTCATTCAACATTCTCTAAAGAATGCAAAATCAAATAGTGGTGTTTTTTTTTATGAAGACAATGGGTTATCCTTAGGGTGACACATTAGTTCAAATCATGCCATTATCCAAAATATCTTGTAACTAAACTTTTAATTCCTACAGATCTACCACATTCATCTTATATGGATTTTTAGATGCAGGTGTATATCTAGGTATAAAATCCAAGAAAAAAATCAAATTCACTCTAAGGAACAAAACTATGAATTGTTTCATGCAATCCATCCTTGAATTAACTCAAGACTAGATATTATTATAAGGAAGATTAATAATCTTTAGACAACTATTTCATTTAAACAGTATAGAGATTGTAACTTTTGTGACCTACTCTTTTTATCTACATAGCTAAAATAATTTTGTGAACCACCATCTTCACAACATCATAAATCAACACCTAGTCTCCAAATTAATCAATACATATTAATTTATTTATAAAACAATACATATGATTTTGATTATATTGCAACCAATCCATTTGCAATATTAAATCATATCATTTTCATACTATTTAACACCTTAGGATGCACCTATTGGATTATGTGCACTAATTTATCTTATGGGAAACAATGGAATTTTTTTTCTCATTTTATGAGTGTCTCTAGAATAATCTAGCACATGATTTTTAGGTATTAGGCTCCATGGGATAGATTTATTAAAATAGATCTCCAAGAGATAAGATGCTAGCATTAGATGCTTAATTCTATGTTTCACTTCACATCAAAATTTTCTACACTACCTAGTTGTATTCAATGGATCTACTACTTGAATAATTTTTTATGAAATTTCTAAATAATGGGGATAACTCAAATATAATAAAGAAACATCAAATGAGAGGGAAGGGTAAGGTAGAGAAAAAATGTTTTTGGGAAAGCTAGAGAACATTAATGCTTCAAACCTAAATATGTGTCTATTACAATTTTACCACTATATGTTGAGTTTCACATAAGTTAAAAATTAAATCACATAAGGAATAAATTCAAGAAAAAATTATGATTTTTTTATACCAACAAAACCTTATAAGGGTACACATATAATGAACTATTTCTAGCTACACATATACCCATAATAAAATAAATGAAAAAGGAAAAAATAAAATAACTAATCAGAATAACTTTTTTCCCATCATAACTATGAGATACATTATTAAAGTCATACACTTGAGATCATATTTCTATTATAACTCATTACACAACAAAATATTTGAAGACATTCATGAAAATAAAACATAGTAAGATGAAAACAAAACTATGTATTAATCTTTCAATGTTCTTTTACCAAAATTACCAACCTTGACAATAAGCTGAAAACAAGTATATCTAAGGATGAGATGGGATCCACCTCAAAATATAAAAAATCCCACTCTAATCCATCATGGATAAAAATGGTTACAGATCTAATTATTTCCATGAAACCCTAGAAAATATAAATAAGAGAGAAAGGGGCTTAGAGTTTTGATAGAACACCCCTAGTTACAACCATGATAATATTTAGCTTATGCTCAGTGGGGAACCAATTTCAAATTATTTTAGGGTGTCATACTATGATAACAAAACTCATGTCACCAATTTAACCTCCTGATCAAGTTTTGGTAGATTAGTAGGTGTCTCTCAAAAGAGAACCTATGCTTGAGTCAGCAACCTATCATGAATCTTGAGAGGGGATTCTAATGAGACATTTTACTCATTTACATGTCTAATTATAATGGTTGATTATGTGTGAATTTAAGTATGGATTTATCTTTATCTCTATTTTCCCTCATAATTCCCTCTTCATTTATGCCTTAAAGTGATCTAGTTGGATGCTAAATTTGTTAAGGCTAAGTAAGGTACCATATAGGTAAAAGAGGATTCTTATGCTAACTTCATTGAAGTAAGAAAGGATCTGGTCATCACTTTTATCCAAGGACATGATATTTGCCTAAATATTATTAAGCTTCTAGTGAAATCCTCATGCTCTTCATGAATGTTTGATACCAATTCAAATCTATGAAAGGCATGATTCTAAGCTCTATGAACATCCCCTTTTTTATGATCACCACCATTTTATAGTATTTTTTTCCACTTTAATGATTCTATCTAAATATTATTATGATATTTGGAAGATTGCATTGGTTTTGGATAAATATCCAGTCATCTTTCCAAGATCTACAAACAACTCTACAAATCTAATCTCCAATTTTCCATTAAGGTCAATAGAGAAAGAAATTATCACTTGGGACTCCAAGGTCCTAACTTGGCCCCTAAGGTTTTCCATTAATTTATATGTGAGCTCATTTATATATTTTATTATAGATATCATGTTTGATGTAATAATTTTTCCCTATGGCAATCCTCTTCTTCATGAAAAATAAGTGGTCCTACTTTTTTCTAAATATTAAAAGGTCCCATCATGTGTAAAGGTTTGTGTGAGCACCTTGTTAATTTTGCTTGAGTCCTAAAAAAATTACATTTGGATATAAAGGTATCTTTGGTAGACCATTTCTAGTCTCTATTCACCTAAGGCTTTAAAGGATCCTATCCAACCTTATATCACCATTGTTCTTAGGGTAGTGGAAGGTGAGACAACAGGGGTGGTGGTAGTTGAATTAGAAGGTGGAGGCATAGGTGGATGAGGTAATAATGGAGGGGGAAACTTGAAATGGGATAAAATATGAATGGGGGAGCATGGGTGAAAATGGAAGAGATACCAAATGGGAATCCCAAGGGAATAAACAATATCTTAATTAGTCCTAGTTAATGAAGTCTTTGGGGAAAAATATGCCCTAGAGATGAGTATTTAGTTTAAATGTTGAAATTTTAAAATTAAAGCCAAGTCCTGAGGAGCCTAGTGTAAGGGAGAAAGAGTCCCATGATGGAACTATGTGTGAAACTAGAGGTTGTAGGGGTGGTCAAGGTGAAATTATCCTTGGTTATTTAGCATGCTTCTACATGGGGCTCACCTATGGTACTACTGAACCTAAGGGGAGGGTCCCTAATGGATCATATAGAGGAATAGTAGTAATTGTTGGACTTGTTGAGGTGTTAGAATTTAAATGATATGAGGATATCGAAGTACTCATATCCATAAATAATGCTAGATAAATTGTAACACTAAGAGGGAATAATGTTATATGGTCTATATAAAGTTCAAGGGAAACATGATTTGGGTCATATTAGGGAATGTACCAACCTATGGGACTATCCAAAGGATAATTAATGAGGTTGACCAAGATATTGTATCAAAATTAATCCAAGATAAGGTTTCTAGGAAACTAGGATCACCATAGATTATAGAAGTTATAGGGTGTGTTGATGCCTCTATGTGTATCACAGGTGCTCTTAGTGTTTAAATAACAATTATCATTTTAGAATTATGAGAATTCATGGCATGAGTAGTAGGTTTTAGTAATCTAGTTACCATTGGTGAAATAGATGTAGAGCAATTTAAACTATTCCATAAATTTATATTGATTGGTGGTTAGGAGCCATCATGGTCTTTGTGAATTTTTAAGTATCTATGTCTATCTTAGTGAGTTATTGTCAAATTTATACACTAAATATAATCTAGATGAATATTTACAATGAAACCTAAACTAAAGTGATTTGATCAAAGAAAGAAGCAAAAGGAAGGGTAGGGTAGAAAGAAAGTGTGTGATTGCTTATCTTTTCCTTGAACATTATGACAAGGTTTTGATTCCAAATAAATAAGAATTTAACCAATATATAATTTGAAATATTAGATGCTCAAATCCCATGATATACTATGTAAATATCTAAGGAAAACATGAAAGAATACAAGTATGAACTAACTTTGCTTTAAATGTTTACTGCTACATTCAAATAGCATTTGTACATCTTAATGTAGAGAAATTAAAATGAAACAAAGTATAACAACATTCAAATAATCTAGATTAAACACAAATTAGTAACCTTGTATCAAAGATGTAAATTTAGAATTCATAAAACCATTCAAATTCAAGACTTAGAATAAGCAATTGAGAGAGAAACCATGTAACAATTGATACAAATAAACATGGACAACCTTTTCAGTATTCCTTGCTTTTATTAAGTGCTCAAAGTATACAAATTTTAGATCAAAACTCTCCCCCCTTTACAAAATGGTAATACTACCTTTTTATAAAATACTTAGGTAGTATGTTGGTTAGTCAAAAGATTACACATGTACAATGATAAGAATAGTTGTCCTTATTCACAACTCTATAATACACTTCCCTTTCCAAAATGGACTAACCTATAGGCAAATATGATAGAAAACTAGAATATGCCTTTATAAAAGAATATTCCACATTCAAGTATTATATTTCTTTACACAAAATGGAATATTAACTAATTGGTGGGCCCATGGCTGAAGGGCTCCCTTGTTACTCTTGGATAATCCCCATATCTCTTTGGTGTTGCTCACTGACTAGCTCCAAATCAACATCTAGATTTAAGAGATAGTAATCCTCTTGGTCAAAAGTCATTGAAGTCCCTATCATTTCTTGCCATGGCCTCCATGATTCTTTTGGATTTGATAATATTCTCTTTAGTAGTGAATATCATGCCCAATACTTGGTTTTTATCACTTCTAGATTGGAATTGGATTTTGATTCTCACTTCTTGTATCACCAAAATGACTATGTGCTTGTACTCATCATCATCAATGATGCCTAGGGAACTAAACTTTGTAGGGTTGGTTAGCATGGTACTAAGGAGCTAATTGATTCTGGCTATTATCTCCTAATCATCCATTATGAGTATATCTAAGCTCTTTGACCAAGAACTTAAAATTTGAATCTTACTAACCACTATCCCCAAAGTTTCATTCAAGTGGGTTAGGATAATGGTTTTGAAGTTAAGAATCCTAACCCTAATTATTATGTTGATATGATCTCTTATTCTATCCTCATAATCTTACTAATGAGTAATAAATATTTTGGCTATTATATTCTATTAGGTTAATGCATCCTGTCTCAGCTTCATTGACTTCAAATTTTCAAACATGTCCAAGAAAGAGGCCTCAAACATACTTATTATTGTCTCTAGGACTGATAAGATAGCTTGGGTCACTAGATTATCCTTTTCCTTCTCTAGGTTATGTATCCTTTACTTCATGCCCTTGATACCTAATTTTATTTGAGATAAATGAGCATCAGATAAGCTTTCTTTATCTTCTTCATGAATAAGATGCTCCCCAGGCCTTTAATCCCTAATGGGAGTTAAACCAATAAAAGGTTAAGCTCTTTGGAAAGTGAATTCCTCACCTCCAACCATGATTTTCTTGGTGGTAAAAATTTCCAATCCTGTTGTTTTTGGATTGAATTATATGTTAGTTGATGACTTTATGATCTTATGAGGCTCAAGAGTCTCCACCTATGTACTGCTTGAAGTACCTAGAGTGGCCCTTTATGTGCCACTTGATCCTACTAGGGCAACTATTCTTCTCTCTTTCTCCTCCTTCATCAAAGCCAATATTTATGGCTTGACTTCCTCATGGACATCAATGTTTTTTTTTGTCTCAAGGCCCAGGAATGGGATAAAGTGGGAATCTTATGCATCTTCCCATAAACAAACCATTTAGGGATAATTTGTCCATAAATGGGGTATTCATCACTGAACAAGTTGACCTCACTCATGGGGTGGGTGAAGGTCAACTTGGGATTCTTTCTCCCAATTAGGAATAATGCTAATTTTGATTTCCTCTTATGTGGGGATGCTATTAGAATCAAGTACAAATCAACTTCCTTCCCCCTATCTTTTTCAACTTTATTATCTTGGGAATGGAGTTTCTCAATTTATTCCTTTTCATCTTCTGACAAATACACCTCAACAAGCACCTTAAGTGCATCATATATTGTCTCATTAGGTTACAATATAGCCATATCTAGGATCTCTATTGGAGACTCTAGCATTTTAGGTGGGGCTAAAGATGATACTTCCTAAAGTCTCTCTTCTAACTTTTCTTTTCTAGTTCTTGGTGTAACCTACATTTGAGGTTGTTGAGTGATAACTTGTGTCTATTTTAGAAGGGGCCTTGAGGATGATCTAGGAAATAAATGATACTTCAGGGGCCCCATTTACCATATATCACCTAGATGTTTTCCATCTCCCTAGCCAACCTAGGCTCAAGTTTGATGTTATGCCTTTTCGATCTGGTTAATACCTCTAGGAAACTAGAGGTCTTGATGTAGAATAGGTCATAGACACTAGGTTGGTGCTCATATGCCTTGTTTATGGTTTTGGAATTTAGATTCTTGGAGATGATCCCATTAGGGTTCCATTAACTAAAATCATATTTTTTTAGGGTGAATAAGTCCCTATGTCTTGAAATAACATTTACATGCTCCCAATTTTGTAAAATATTTTTGTTGATTGTCAAAAGAAAGGGATGGGGAGGACCATTCCTTTTCTCATTAAAAATTCCATCTATACCATGAAGAATTTGGTAAGCCACTTCTTGTTCTACTAGATTAGTTGGCATATATATGGATAACCTAAAGGGTTGTGTCAAATTCCCTTCCATCCTTATTACTATGCAGTCAAGGTAGAACCATATATCCCCTATCAATTACACATATTTATTAACCAAGGGGTCGACCCTACCCATGGGGATTCCTATGATGGCCTCCAAAAGAGATGGATAGACACAATCACAAATGAACTACATATTGCACCTATATTAGAATATGTGAAGTTTGGATTAATCATGGGAGATAGTAGGTCTCCCATCAAGTGACCAATTATTGATATTGGGGATCTTGATTATGGATAATATGTTGCCAAGTAGGTAAGACATCATGTAAAAGTGTTTTCTTTATTTTTTCTTGATGGATGTGAATTGTGACTTCAAATAATTATTGATCATCTCACACAATGGGGGAGTGAGTCCCTTCTTAACCATGAAGTAAACATAGGGCACCTAGACTTTATCAATATGTATGGTGGAGGGGAATCTACATAACCTATTTAGCAAGGTCATAATTATCATAATCCCCTCCTTGAATTGGATAATTGGTATTTTTCATGTGGGTTTCTAGAATACCTGGTTCTTAATAAGTAGCCATGGGACTAGGATTGTGTATAGATTATGATCTCTAGTCCACTTTTTAATGGTTGGCAAGTCTATATAGGGCTTACACAGTTTATAGTAGCTCTCAAAATATAAAGGGGAAATGTATGATACTTTTTTAAAACTTTTCTCATGCACTATCCAATCATTATCAATTTTATAATCAATGAAAAGAGGATCAAAGACATCAATACTATGTAATACCTTATGATTGGTGGTAGCATAATGGAGTCTAGTCATCTAGACAATGACTACAATATTATACCTCTATAGAATGGTTGCATTCTTTTGTTCTTCCCTTGTAAGCGCTTACATCTCCTAAATGATCCAATAGAGTTTGGACTAGTTCTTATTCTCATTGTTAAATAATGTAGTATATAGGTTCATGTCCTTAAAAACTCTCCCCTCATTATCTAAGGTCAATTATAGATCGATTTTATCCCTTTGTTATTATCTATGAGCCACCATGATTGTGGAAGTTGTTACTTACCAATGAATTACATGTGGTTTTTGAGTTAATTTGTTTTTGTTTAGATTGAAATTGAACTCTTCTTGGTTTGATTGTGATTAATCTGAGCTTGAATTAGGGATTTTATGGATGTTAGGGATTTTTAAAGATTTAATGGTGATGGTAATTTAGACTTGGGCTCATTCATGTCTTATATTTAATTAAAACCCAAAACTTTATACCTTTGCCTTTTCAAGCACATAAAATCTTCATTTTTTTAATTTTGTGCTTATGTGGTGCACATGTGGCATCCCTTTGATAAATTTTTTGGCATTTTTCATAAATGCCTTGAGGGATTAATTGTTGTATTTTGAAAATACAACTTTTCCTTCATGCCATTGGATCCTTTTTCATGGATCAATGTAGAATGTTGATCATGATTACATGGCTCAAAAATCATTAGTTATTTTATTTCAAGCCCAAGGGTTGTGCCACTTGGCACCTTCATAGGGCCTCCTAGGCCCTACATTCTATGCAGTGAATGTGTGCTCACCACATGTTAATCTTGTGAGCACCCTCAATTTTATTGACTAGTCTCTAAAAAATGTGATATGTCTGATCATCCTCTCATGAGCAAGCATGGAATGTTGATATTAATTTGGGTAGATTTACATTATTGGGTTGATGGATCAAATTCCTTGGATTCATCAATTTTTTTCAATCCATCTGATCAATCTCCATGATGAAGTGAGAGTTGTTAATCCTAAAAAATGGAAAGAACTTTAATTAGTGTCATGATAAAGAAAAGGAGTTAGGCTTAAATACTTTAGGCTAAGGTTTATTTCATGTTTAATAAACACGTCATAAAATTTAGGCTAAAGTATTTTAGATTAAGTTTTTGGAATACATATAAAAGGGCCCTAGGTTAAATATGTTAGGCTAAGGTTTATGTTATGTTATTATACACAACATATACTTTAGGCCAAAAAATTTGTCCTAAGTTCTTAGAATATGCCTAAAGGGGCCAAATAATAAAAGGATCAGATGTTAGGTTTTGACCTAGGGTCTCATTGTATTAATAAACATGGTGAAACCTTAGGTTAAAATATTTTTAATCTAAGTTTTATGTCGCAAGGACCTCTTGAAATAATACTAAATATAAGTCTCTAGCCTAAGGTTTATTGTATCTAAATAAACACAATTCGAACTTTAGGAAATAGACTTAGATTAAGGCTATGTTTGTAAATATTTAGATCATAAGATTATTTTATCATTTGAAGTTCAAAGATTCTAAGTGTTTGAACATCTTTCAATGGGTCCCATTAATTTTCAATGCAATCCAAAAGATTTTAGAAAAAAATTAAATCATATCCCTATGTCTAAGTAAAATAATTGATTAGATTAAATATTACAATCTCAAAGATGCCAATGATGGCCTCATGGATGTCGAACGATGGTTGCGAGAAAATCAAATTTAATTTAGTGGATCATTAGGTTTGATGGGCTTAAATTTGAAAGTCTCCTGGACATCAATGATGGCCTCATAGATGTCAAATGATGGTCATGAGTATGTCAATTAGTTCAAATTATGGAGACTTTAAAATTTAAGCCCATCAAATTAATATGCAAGACCATTTATTATCAAGCTCGAATGTGGGAGTGTTACATGGTGGCTTTGTGGGCCTTCTTGAGCTTTTTAATTTTTAGTACCACATTCACTCTATTGGATTAATTCTATGTGAGTATCCATGGACCATAGATCTTGATTTCAATGCTTACACTTGATTGGTTCCTTTTGTATATTGAAGCTATAATGTAAGTTTTATCCTAAGGTTTCATTGTATGAATAAATGCAACAAGACCTTAGGTTAAAACTTAGGATAAGTTTATATTTGATAAAAGGGGACCTTTAAACCTTAATAATGATCTCATGCCATTCAATCTTTATTCTCTCTTAAGCATGGAATATTGATCATAATCATGGTGATCTTACCAGATTGGTCTGATGGATCAAATGCTTAGATTTGTCGAGCTTCCCACACTCTGTTGGATTAATTCCTCATGACGAAGTGAGAGTCATTGGACTTAAAAAGACTTAAGGTGTTTACATTAGGACACGGGTAAATATAAGAACTTAGGCTAAGTATTTAAAACTAAGGTTTTATTATTGTTGATAAATATGAATGAGACCTTAGGGTTAAGAATTTAGGCTAAGCATATAACAAAGGGGGCCATTCTTAAATAAAAGACCCTACAAACATAAACATTAGACCAAACTAAAACACAGGGAATGGATAGGAAAAATAAATGGGGACTAAGCATGTTTTTTTAAGGCTTGGATGTGTTGAAAAACATGACCAAGCCTTGGCATAAAAATTAGGCTTATGTTCAAAGTTGATTTAAAAAATTCCCACCAATCTGTTCCCCCCAAAATTTGAATTTTAACTAAGGGTCTAAACTATGGTTTTTTAAAAGAGGGTTTTAGGACATGGTTCCAACTAAGATCTTACAAACCAAAGGCTAGAAAAACCTTGAATAGAGCTAATCCATGAAAACCCTAGTATGATCTATAAAAGAGATTCATGAAACCTATAACTTAAGACATGATAGTCAACTGTTAACAACATTAGGCAAGGTTAAAATAGAACCACAAATAAAATGGACAAATTTCATCAAGCATGAATGATATTCAAAGCATAATAAAGAGAATAACATTAGGATTTTAATGATAAAGTTAAAAATAATCACAAGGGCCCCTATTTTTTAGAAATAGGGGTATGTTAACCTATAAAAATAATAACTTTTGGGGAAAACATAGAAATATGTTAGAACTTAGAGACTCTAGTTTAGACAAACAACTAGGTCATCCATTCTAATTGATCAATGCCATTATCAAGATTAGTTCATGGTTGAAACAAATATTGTGCATGGATAATTTAGATCAAACATTAAGACATAGCAATGTTGTGAGTTATTTGATTCCACAAACTATTTGACATGGGATTCAGGGGATAACTTCTAGACTTCATACCTTTAATCATTAACACTAACTTAGAGCATGTTTGGATAATCTTTAAGATCCATGTTTTTAGTTCAAGAAAGGCTTAAGAATTTCTCTACTACCATCCAACTACCCATAGCCGTGATAGATATGCCTTTGGATCTACTCAAAACCTTGATCCATTTCTATCCAAGCATCCATAGCCCCAATGGAGATTACCAAAATCACCTTTACTTTATAAGCTTTTGATTTTTCAACAAGCTTTTTTTTGTATTTTTGGGTCTTTTAGGCTTTCAACAAAGATTGGGAACTAGGGTAGCAATGTTTAATGATTGGTCAACCATTTGATCCTTAGATAATAATATATGGATATAACCTTTGTCCCAAGTAAGGATGTTTGTTAGATTCAAACATGATTGTATCTTAATGGATTGATCTTTCATTCTACATGTGTAATTCTTCTTAAAACTAGGTTCAGGTCAAGACAATGTTTAAGGTATCATGGGATGGTTAATGTATCCATAAGTCTTTAATAGTTGATTCAAATCATAAAATCAAGCTCCTATCTCAAATCCATGGTCAACATATGCATGGGGCTCATACCAACATTTTTGAATTTATAGAGTTTAAAGAAAACTAAGGAACTTTGAGCTGAGGGCTATCCAAAAGGACTTATTAGAATCAAGGAACAAATTAAGAAGAAATACACACACAATAGAAAGAAATAAAGTAGGAATAAAAAGGGAAGAAAACAAATATATACATGCTTATGTAAAAATAAGGGACATGAAGTAAGAAGTTTAAGGAAAAAAACTAGCCTACCTATGATAACTCTAATTATCTTATAGGTTTACTCCATGAAGACCCCAGGAGGATTAGAAAAAGTAATGTTTGAGATAATGTCCATTAATTAGAAGTGTGAAATTTGATCCTTATAGATATTTGAGTCTAAAGGTGTTATCTCCAAGTGCATATGTAATCTGATAGGGTCCAATCCAAAGAGGTGTGAACTTGCCATGTTTGCCCTTGGGCTTAGATACTTTATCCCAAAGAAGAACTAAGTCTCCTTGTCTAAACACCTTGATATTTGATATTTTGTCAAACCACATATTTATCATAGTATAGTGTCTGATAAAGTTATAAAAAGCCTTTTCTCACGCATCTTGCATCTTAATAATATTTAACAACCTAGAGTTTACAAATTCTTGATCCTCCTCCATATACTCTTGCATAAACTTATAGGTTGGCAGCTTGAGTGTGATGGGGAATATAGGCTCCTATCCATATACTAGTAATAAGGGAAATGCTTTAATAACATGCTTAAGTCTGGTTATATCTATCTAAAGGGCATATTTGAGAAGCTTATGCCATGTTATAGGTTTATCTACAACAAACTTCTTAATAACTTTCATCAAGTTTTTATTTGTTGACTCAGATATTCCATTACCTTAAAGATAATGGTTAGATGAAAAATTGAGAATAATGTTTTTATCATATGACCATTCTGTCATTTCTATAGATGTGAATGTTGAACCATTGTCATATACCAAAGAGACTAGAGTCCTAAATTTGGTGCATATACTTTCTTCTAAAAATTTGATCACTTCTTTTGTTCTGCATTATTTGGTGGTTGCTACTTCAATTCACCTTGTGTAATAATTAGTAGTTTTCAAAACATACATGTGAACTTATAATGAGTTGGGGTTGATTACCCCTACAAAGTCTAGTCCCCAATGGGTAAAGGGTTTCTCAATCATGATTGGTTACAAAGGCATTTGTACCTTTGTCTCCTTACATTGAACATATGACATGAATGGCACTCCTTTACATGCTTATGACAATATTTGAAGATGGTGGTCCAATAGTAGTTAGCCTTGAGGATTTTGTGATTAAATTTTCTTCTTAATGGATGTCCACTTCCCAAATTCTCATGGAAAGTACTCATTACCTTAGTAGCTTCTTCTTTGGAAATGCATCTCAAGTATACACCTTGAAATTTATTTCAGTATAAGACTCCATTTTTTATGAGGTAGTGAGTTGTCTTGTGCCTTAAATCTCTTCTCTAATCCCTAGTTATCCTTATATGATAAGTGCCATTAATTACTAAATGACCAATAAAGTCATACCATTCATTATCTTGGAAGATTTGATGATGAACTTGTATAATACTTAGCTTAGGGCTGGTATTGGCAATCATTTGAATCATACCTTGACACCTTACCAGTTTTGTAGTATTTATTTCTATGTCATATTCTTGGAGGATAGACATCCACTTACCTCTTCTCTCTATAAGTCCACATTGGCTTAGTAATATATTAGTGGCATGGTTTAGTAGAATATCATGTACTTTGTTCCTAAGAATGTACTGCCGAAATTTTTTGATAGCTTTTACTAATGCAAAGGCTTAATTATCAATCAAAGGGTAATTTGACTCAAAAAATTTCAAATTATTACTCGTAAAATAAATTGAGTGGTCAAATACTTCTATTTTTTGAGTTAAAATGGTAGTAATAGTGTGATCAAATGAGAAAGAGTATAGGTAAAATACCTTTGAAAACTCTAGAATTATCAATATTGGAGCCTAGTTGATTGCACTTTTTATGTCTTCAAAGGCCT
Organism: Torreya grandis; assembly: GCA_037957365.1. Lineage (NCBI taxonomy): Eukaryota > Viridiplantae > Streptophyta > Pinopsida > Cupressales > Taxaceae > Torreya > Torreya grandis. The sequence continues at coordinate 759,688 of JARHVA010002681.1, forward strand.
TATTATATTCCTCATTCCATGAGGCTTTAACATCCTTATTCAACATATCATTATATGGTTTGACAATCTATGCAAAGATATAAATGAACTTTCTCACAAATTTTATCTTACCAAAAAATGATTTTAGTTATTTTTTACTATTGGGAAGCTTTATCTTTGATATGGCTTCCACTCTTTCAAGTTCTATGGAAATTCCATATTTAGTGATGATATGTCCTAAAATTTTACCTTCAGTGATACCAAAAAATCTCTTCTTAGGATTAAGGGAGATCCCATACCTTCTACACCTTTCAAATACCTATTGTAGATGTATGAATGGTCTTCCCTATTCTTAGAGAAAATAATTAGATCATCATGTAAATTATTATGCACTTACCAATTAGGCCTTGAAAGGCATGGTCCATGGACCCTTAAAAGGTGGATCCTACATTTATCAATCCAAAATTCATTCTCATGTATACAAAGGTTCCCCACTTAGTTGTGAAATTTGTCTTCATTCTGTCTTCCTTATCTACCAACACCTGATTGTATCCTTAAAAAACATCAAGAAAAGACATCATAGCTGAACCAAAAACAATCTATATTACCTAGTCAAGAGAGGGAAGAGGATAATTATCTTTTTAAAATTCCTTATTTATATTTATAAAGTCATTACATAGTCTAATTTCACCATTCCTCTTTCTAACTGGCACTAAATTGGCCACCCAAGTAGAGTGCCTAATAGGAAATACAATTCTAGCATCTAAAAATATATTGACTTCCTTGAAGATCATGAGTTATAAGATAGGGTTCATAGGTATTTGTTTCTTCCTAAAGGGTTTTCAAATCTATTTAAGAGGTATAATATGGGTGATGAATCTTGGATAAAAAATCTTCAAGTCATCATAAGACTAAGCTATGACATCTTTGTATTTTGCCAAAAACTCTTTGGCTCTCTTATTCTCAATATTAGTGTAGGCCTTTCCAATGTTAACCAGATAAGGTTAATCTTGAGGTCCAAGATCAACTACATTATAATACTTTCCACTTACTTTAGGAATCTTAGAAACTTCAGGTAGCCTATCTTTATCAGACAACTTTTCTAAGGCAATCATTCCTTTAGGGATCTTGTTTTCATTTAGCTAAATGACTTTGCCATAAAACTTGCCTTATCTAAACATATTTTCATCATCCTAATCAATGATATGAGCCTTAAATTCTACTAAAATAGTCATGAAGTTTAGGATATATTGGTCATCACTAAAGACCTACAGATGGTTCACATTATCTAGGATAGAAGGGCATGGTATAAAATCTATAATAAAGTTAGGTGAATCTTGATCAGGCATGAGATTGGCTATAGCAGATGCCAACTCATTAGTAGCTTTATTTTCTTCCCTTAGGATAGAAAAAATATTGAATGCATCAAAATATTCCACTAGATCCCAGACTCTAAACTTATACCTCTTGAGGTATGACAGTTTGCATTGATACTTGATTTACTACTAATTCTAAATCACTATAAACTAATATTCCCTTGACTTTGTTTTTTATGGAAAATTATAGACCTAAGATGAGGGATTCATATTCTATAATGTTATTTGTATAAGGAAATTAGAGTCTATAAGAAGTATGATATTTCTCACCAAAAGGGTTAGTTAGAATAATACCTACTCTAGATCTAGATTTACACCTAGCTCCATCAAAATGCAACTTCCATAACCTAGGCACAACATGAGAAGCTTTAGGATCATATACCTTAGTAGTTTCTAGGGTGTAAAACCTTAAATCATAATCAATTATGTTGACCCTTTCATTGACAACATTATACTCAGTAATCATATGTTTCATTATTGGCTCCATTTCAACTCTGATCTAGTTGGGAACTCCCTTCCAAGGTAGACATAGGTGTGAACAATCTATGGATATATATCCATTTAAATCCTTTGTCCATTCTCTACTTAAAATTAGTCCATATTCATAAGGGATATCTACCACTTGGATATTTATAAATTGTTAGACCCTTGGATTAGAATCAAATTACATGTGGACAATTAACAATTCTCCATTCACCTTGACCCTAGACTTATCTAATTGGGTGACAACCATATTGAACTTAATGGGGGTGAAACTATGTTTCTTAAAAATACCTATAGGTATAATATTTATAGAAGCACTAGAATCTAATAGATATTTATTCAAGTTCTTACCAAACATTTTGACAATAAGTAAGAAGGGTGGGGACTCTATTTTATATTTATACATAGATACATTGGCATTATCAGTCTTGGTCATCTTGTTAGGATTCTTGGAAAAGGATTACAACAATAGATATCTTTATTCTTTGATTTGTGTTAATTCATGCAAGGTAATATTAGCTTTGATTTTCTTCATATCCTCTACAGTTTTATAACTAGCCATATTGGAAGAATTATAAGCATTAGCACTAGGCCTATGAGTACTTCCGTATGGAGGTTCTAGATTATTATTTGAAGTGGTATTTGGAGGAGTACAAAAATTATTTAGAGGATTGGAAGTAGTCAAAGGCTGCCTCTATTCCCTATTCCTTAGTGGATATGTCTTCTTTAATAATTGTTGGAAGGAATGAACTTCTTTAGTAACATCATCAAGTTCATTATCTTCTTAAAAGGGTAAATCAAACATTTCCACCATGAAAGTTTGGTTAGTAGGATTAGATCCTAAAGTACCTACACCATTGTATTTATTAGGCACTCCCTCAAAATTATCCAATTCATCTTGAAATGCCTTAAAAGCTTTACATAATTTAATACAATAAATCTCACCATGTTTAGTAGTATAATGGAATCTACAATAATTAGCAAATCAATATTAATAAGATTAATATCCATAGTCTTTTTTTTAGAAGATGGTTCACTATTCTTATTATTATGTAAACTATAATTATTGGACTTATTTTTGGCTATTTTGAACCTTTATAAAGAAAAGTTCCTACTAGAATTTTATCCAATATTACCAACTTTTTCTTGTAGCTAAAGGGAATCAGTGCTCAATTTTTAGACCATTTTCAAAATTCACTCATTCTCAATTTTGGGGGGTTTTGAATTATGAAATTGGTTGTTATTATTACTAGTGGCTAGTACTAAGGATCTTTGATCAGTTGCATTAAATCCATTATTATTAGGGTGATTTAATAACCCCAAATTCTAGTTAGGAGTAACATGTCTTAGAGGCAATTGGTTTAGATTTGGGAGCTAGTTAAGAGTAGGCACATTATAGTTAATATTATGAAAGACATTCAAGGTAGGAATATATGGGTTGACATTAGGGATAAAATAGGCCATCTATTCCTAAGGTTTCATTTGGTCATTCATGATCATAATCTCAACATAAGATAAAGTTAATGTGCTCATTGGACCTAAAACCATCTTTACGAATACTAAAGTCATGGTATCAAGATCATCTTTATATATTCCAAGGCCAAGGTTTGATCAGGTTTATAAGGATCAATGGATCTATTATACATATTTTGGAACCTCGCATTGAAATATCTTATAAGTTTATTGGAATCCCTTCTTAGAGTGGTAAATTACTAGTACATGACACATGGACTAATTATTTTGCCAAATTGGTCAATGAAGATGTTAAATTCATCTTAGGTGGTGATTCAATAATTAGGTAGGTTTAAGAACCAATCATATAAAAAATATTTAAATTTAAAAGGGAACAATTTACATTCTATATCCTTATGAATTACATTCAATAATCTTAATGCAACCTTAAATGATTTAACTTGTTTTTCGGTTGTTACAATACCACTAGGAATAAAATTTGGTGAATACCTTTTAGGATTATGAGGGAGGTCATTAATTAAACCTTGTATGTTGATAAGATAACTTCCCAACTAATCCATAGCTTTATGAAGGATGAATGCAAGATTTCCTTGGATCGATAAAGTTGGCAAATACTTTGAACGCATGCATCTACCTTTATCTCATCTGGTTATCCTATGGACTTCCAACTCAAGTAGAGGCTCTATTCTCTCTAAATGTGATATTTTCTAGATTATTAGTAGTTATAGATGGATAAATTTTTATCCTATTTAAAAACTAATGTGTCAAACCAACCTTTACAAAGGACAAGACTTAGGATTGCACATTAAGCTAATTTTACAAAGATACATGTAAAAAAGAAAAAAAGGGAATAAAATTTTAACTAAGTTAGATAAAATATATGTCCAATTACATATATATGGTTAACCTCTATAGTTATAAGCCCAAATTAACCTAGACCTATGAAAGATACACCAATCTTTGATCAAAACAAGCTATCCTAACTCCAAATACTATGGATCTTTAGATCTTAATTTATATTTACCATAATTAAGCATCTAACCTCAAATAACTATAATATTTGCATAAAATAAGAAAAAATATGGGTTTAATACCACAAATATCATTGATATTTGCACTTTTGTGTAAATAATTATGCAAAAGTGCAAAGATAACACCAATCTTAGATCAAAACACACCAAAATTGACAAAGATTCAACAAATTAAGGAATCCCTCCTTATAGCACCAATGGAGATCATCATTTTGATGCCTCTATGTGTATAATAGGTGATTTTATTATTTAAATAACACTTATCATTTTAGAATTCTGAGAATTAATGGCATGAGTAGCAAGTTTTGGTAATCTAGTTACCTATGGTGAAATATAGTCAGAGCAATTTAAACTATTCCATAAATTTATATTGATTGGTAGTTGGGATCCACCATGGTCATTATGAATTTTCAATTATATATGTTGATCTTAGTGAGTTATGATCAAATTTTTACACTAAATCTAATCTAGATGAATATTTACAATGAAACCTAATCTAAAGTTATTTGATCAAAGAAAGAAGCAAAAGGAAGGGTAGGGCATAAAGAAAGTGTGTGATTTCTTATCTTTTCCCTAAACATTATGACAATGTTTTGATTCCAATTGAACATGCATTTAACCATTATATAATGTGAAATAGTAGATTTTCAAATCCCACCATATACTAGGCAAATATCTTAGGATAATATGAAAGAATAAAAGTATGAACTATCTTTGCTTTAAATGTTTACTATTGCATTCAAATAGCATTTGCACATCCTAATGCAAATAAAATAAACGAAATAAAGTCTAATAACATTCAAATAATCTAACTTCAACACAAATTAGTAAACCTATATCGAAGATGCACATTTAGAATTCATAAAAGCATTCAAATTCAAGGCTTAAAACAAGCAATTGAGAGAGAAACCATGTAAAATTTGATACAAAAAAACTTGGAAAAAAAATTAGTATTTATTTCTTGTATTAATTACACAAAGTATACAAATTTTAGCTCAAAACTCTTCCCCTTTTACAAAATGGTAATACTTCCTTTTTATAAAAGACTTAGGTAGTATACTGATTAGTCATAAGATTACACATGTACAAAGATAAGGATAGTTATCCTTATTCACAACTATATAATACACTTCCCTTTCCAAAATGGACTAACCTATAGCCAAATATGCTAACAAATTAGTATATTCCTTTACAAAAGAACATTTCATGTTCAAGTATTACAATACTTTACACAAAATGGAATATTAACTAACTAGTGGGCCCATGGTTAAAGGGATCCCTTGTTACTCTTGGAGAATACCCATAACTCTTTTTTGTTTCTCACTAATTAGATCCAAATAAATAGATAGATTTAAAAGACAAACATCCTCTTTGTTGACTAGGTCATTAAATTCACTATCATTTCTTGCCATGACCTCTTTGATGCTTTTGGATTTCACAATCTTCTTTTTAGTAGTGAAGATCATGCTTAGGACTTGGATGTTGTCACTTTTAGATTGGCCTTGGATTTTTATTCTCACTTCCTTCATCACTAAAGTGATTCTATGCTTGTACTCTTCATCATCAATGATGTGTAGGGAGTTGGACTTTGTAGGGTTGGCCACCATGGTACCAAGGAGCTACTTGATTCTATCTATTATCTCCTCATCATCCCTCAAGAGTATATCTAAGATATTTGACCAAGTACTTAAACTTTGAATATTATCAACCACTATCCCTGATATTGAATTAAATTGGGCTAGGCTAATGGTTTTGAAGTTAGGAATCCTACCCCTAATTATGTTGATAAGATATCTCATTTTATCCTTAAAATCTTAGCAATGAGTCATTAATCCTTTGGATATTTTATTTTTCTTGGTTTATTCATCTTGTCTTAGCTTCATTGACTTCAAGGATTCAAACATGTCAAAAAAAGAGAGCTCAAACATCTTTATTACTACCTTTGGGACTGATAATATGGCTTAAGTCTCTAAATTTTCCTTTTCCTTCTCTAGATTATGTACCCTTTAATTCATACCACTAATACCTAATTTGATCTAAGTTGAATGAGCATCAACTAAGATTTATATATCTTCCTCATGAATAGGATGTTCCCTATGCCTCTAAACCCTAATGAGTGTTAAACTAATAAAAGGTTCAACTCTCTGGAAGGTTAATTCCTCACCTCTAACCATGGTTTTCTTGGTGGTGACCCTTTCCAATCCTATTGTTTGTGGGTTGAATTATATGCCAGTTGATGACTCTATGATCTTAGGAGGCTCAAAAGTATCCATATTTGTGTTTATTTAAGTACTTGGATTATCCATTTGTGTGTCACTTGATCCTATTATGGACACTATTCTACTCTCTTCCTCCTTCATCAAAGCCAATATCCATGGATTGACTTCCTCATGGACATCAATGTGAATTATTTGTGTCAAGGCCTAGGAATGAGATAAAGTAGGAATCTTTTGCATCTTCCCATAAATAAACCATTCAAAGATAATGGGTCCATGAATGGGGTATTCATCACTAAACAAATTGGCCTTACTCATGGGGTGGGTGAAGGTCAACTTGGGCTTCTTCCTCCCAACTAGGACTAATGCTAATTTTGATTTCCTCTTATGTGGGGGTGCTATTGGAACTAGGTCAAAAATAACTTCATTCCCCCTATCTTTTTCATCTTCCTCAGCTTGGGCATGGGATTTATCAATTTATTCCTCTTCATCTTTCAACCTATACACCTCAACAAGCACCTTAAGTAGATCCTCTACTATCTCATTAGGTTCCAATGTAACCATATTCAAGAACTCTATTAGATACTTTAGCCTCTAAGGTGAGGACGAAGATGATCCTTCCCCATGTCTCTTCCAAATTCTATTTTTTAGTTCCTAGTGTAACCTGCATTTGAGGTTGTTGCATGTTAACTTGTGGTTATTCTGGAAGGGGCATTAAGGATGGTCTATGAAAAAAATGATTCTATAGGGTCCCCATTTATCATAGATGACTTGGTGTCTTTCCATATCCCCTATCCAACTTGGGCTCAAGCTTGATGTTATGGCTTTTCAATCTAGCTAATACCTTTAGGAAACTAGAGGCCTTGATGTAGAATGGGTCATGGACACCGAGATGGTGCTCATATGCCTTGTTTAGGGTTTTGGACTTTATATGCTTGGAGACCATCCCATTGCCTCAAATAATCTTTATATAGGGTGAATGAGTCCCTAAGTCTAGTAATAACATTTACATGTTCCCAATTTTGTAAAATAGTTATACTAATTATCAAAAGAAAGGGATGGGGAGGGCCCTTCCTTTTCTCCTTTCAAAACCCATCTATATCATAAAGAAGTTGGTAAGCCACTTCTTGTTCTTTTAGGTTGGTTGACATATAGATGGGTAACCTAAAAGGTTATGTCAAAGTCCCTTCTATCCTTATTAATGTGTAGTTAGGGTAGAACCATATATCCCCTATCAATTCCATATATTATTGACCAATGGGATGACCCTACCCATGGGGATTATTGTGATGGCCTCCACAAGAGCTCGATAGGCATAATCACAAATGAGCTTCGTATTGTGTCAATATTTGAATCTATGAAGTTTGGATTAATGATGGTAGATATTAGGTCACCCATTAGGTGACCAATTATTGATATTTGGGATCTTGGTTATGGTTAATAAGGCATCAAGTAGGTAGGACATCATTTAAAAGTGTTTGGTTCATTTGTTATTGATGGCTATGAAGTGTGACTTCAAACATAAATTGATCATATCACCCAATGGGGGAGTGAGTCACTTATCAACCATAAAGTAAACATAGGGCACCCAGACTTTGTCAAAATGTGTGGTGGATGGGGATCCACATAACCTATTTAGCAAGGTCATAATTATCCTAATTCCCTCTCTAAATTGGATAACTGGTATTTTTCTAGTGGGATCCTAGATTACTTGGTCCCTAGTAAGTAGCCATGGGGTTAGGATTATGTTTGGATTATGCTCTCTAGTCCATTTTTTAATGGTTGGAAAGTCTATCTAGGGCTTACATAATTTATATAGCTCTCAAAAGCCAAAGGGGAAATGTATGCTACTTCATTAAAACTTCACTCATGCAATATACAATCATTCTCAATTTTACAATCAATAAAAAGAGGAGCAAGGACATTAATGTAGTGTAATACCTTAGGCTTGGTAGTATCATAATGGAGGTTAGTCATATAGATAATGACTAAGTCATTGTACCTCCTTAAGATAACTACATTCTTTTATTCTTCCCTCATAAGATGTTGCATCTCCTCAATGGTCTAAAAGAGTTTGGACCAATTACTATTTCCATTATTTAATGCTATAGTATCTATGTTCATGTCCTTAAAAAATCTCCCCTCATTGTTTGAATTCAAGTACAATTTAATTTCTTCCCTTTGTTTTTGTCTATGAACCACCATTATTATGGAAGTTGTAAATACTTACCAATAAATTACAAGTGGTTTTTGGGTCAATTTATTCTTTCTTAGATCGTAATTGAATTCTACTCATTTAGATTATGTTTAATCTAAGCTCAAATTAGGGATTTTATGGATTCTAGGGTTTTCTAAATCCTTAATGGTGATGGCAATTCAAACTTGGGCTCATTCATGTCTTAAATTTAATTAAGACCCAGGACTTAATGCCTTTGCCTTTTTGAGCACATAAAATCTTTTATTTTATCATTTTGTGCTTATGTGGTGCCCTTGTCGCATCCCTTTGATAAATTTTATGGCATTTTTTATAAATTCCCTAAGGAACTATCCATTGTATTTTTAAAATATAACTTTTTATTCAAACCATTGGATCCTTATTCATGGATCAACATAGATCATTGATCATAATCATAGGGTTTGAGAATCATTGGATGCTTTATGTTGGGCCCCAAGGTTGTGCTATTTGGCACCTTTGTGGGGCCTCTTAGGCCATGTATTCTATGTTGTTAACATTTGTTCACCATGTGTCGATCCTATGGGCACCCTAGGTTTTATTGAATAGTCTTTGATAGCTACACTCCATCTGATCATGATATCATGAGGAAGTGTAGACTATTGAATTAATCCAGGTTGATGCACATGATTGTTCTAATGGATCGAAAGCCTTGGATTCATCATGGTTTTTTTCTCTATTTGATTAATCTATATGATGAAGTGAGAGTCATTGATCCTACAAAAGGGTGATAAATTTAATTATTTTTATGATAAAGGAAGGGTCTTAGGCTTAAATACTTTAGGCTAAGGTTTACTTCATGTTTAATAAACATGTCATAAACTTTAGGCTAAAGTATTTTAGCATAAGTTTTCAAAATACGTATAAAATACCCTAGGTTAAATAGGTTAGGATAAGGTTTATTTGCATTTGTAAAAACAACATATATTTTAGGCTAACATATATATGTTAAGTTCTTAGAATACGCCTAAAGGAGCAAAATAATAAAAGGACCAAATGCCAGGTTTTGACCTAGGGTTCCATCATATTAATAAATATGATAAAACCTCAAGTTAAAATATTTTTAATCTAATTTTTATGTCATAAGGACCTCTTGAAATAAGAATTAATATAATTCTCTAGCCTAAGGTTTATCATATCTAAATAAACACATTTGGAACTTTAGGAAATAGACTTAGATTAAGTCTATGTTTGTAAATATTTAGATCAGAAGATCATTTTATCATTTTAAGTTCAAATATTCTAAGTCTTTAAACATCTTCTGAGGGGTACCATTGATTTCCAATCCAATCCATAAGCTTTTAACAACATTTTAAAGCATATCCCTATATCTAAGTAAGATAATTGATTATATTAAATTTTATGATCTTATGAATGTAAATGATGGCCTCACATATGTTGAATGATGATCATGAGAACATCAAATTTAAGTTAGTGGATCATTAGTTCTGATGGGCTTAAATTTTACAGTCTTGCAGACATCAAATGATGGTCATGGGAATGTCAATTTTAAGATCAAGAGACCCTTTTGGTCTATAGACCTTGGATTTTATATACTCTATTAGATCAATCTCCATGACGAGGAACAAAAAATTGATCTTAATCTAGGTAGATGCACGTGATTGGTTCAATTTAATGTGTGGGACCCTTTTTTATCAAGCTTAAATGCAAGAGTGCTACATAGTAGCTTTGTAGGCCTTCTTGAGATTTTGAATTTTCAATGCCACATTCACTACATTGGATTATTATTGTGAAAGTAGCCATGGACCATTGATCTTGATCTAATGCTTACACTTGAGTAGTTCCTTTAGTATATTGAAGTTGTAGCATAAGTTTTATCCCAAGGAAGGTTTCATTGCATTAATAAATACAATGAGACCTTAGGGTAAAACTTATGCTAAGTTTATATTTGATAAAAGGGCCCCTTTAAACCTTAATGATGATCCCACACCATTTTATCCTTGATCCTGATTAAGTGTAAACCATTGATCATGATCTTGGTGATCTTAAGAGATTGGTCTGATTGATCAAAGGCTTATATTTGTCAGGTTTCCTATGCTTTATTGGATTAATTCCTCATGACAAAGTGAGAGCCATTATATCTACAAAGAAGTAAGGCACTTACATTAGGATGTGAGTAAATATAGGGACTTAAGCTGAGGCTTTAATGTTAGGGTGTGGAGCTAAAAGCTTCACCAAGGAGCATACATTATCAGTTTCGAGTCTACACAGACATCGACGTCGGCCAGGAGCGACCAACGTCGATCAGGAGCAGTTGCAGAGATGCCGATGTCGGTAGAGGGTTGGCCGATGGTGGTCACAAACAAGCAGCAAGAACCGACGTCGGTTACCTGCATGTCCAGAGAGCTATTTTTGTGGATAGAAGCTAGTGTTTGCATGATGAGTTTGAGTTGTAGTCTCAAGCTCGTGTCTCTATTATTGGAAATACTATTTTTAGAGCCCTTGTTCAAGTGGCTTAACTACTTGTTGGAAGTGCATGCTCAAGTTTCCTAATTCTATATGTAGAATTAGATCTTCCTAGCTTATGGTAGTTGTAGTAGTTATTGTGAATTATTGTGGTAATTCATTGTATGTGAAGAACAGTACAGAATTAAATCAATCCAGGTTTGTTAGAGTTGATTGTTCTTGAGAGAGAGAGCTCTTGAGGAATAGAGATCTATTGAGAGATCTATACATCTAGGAGAGGTGTGGAAGAAAGAAGTTTTCTTTAATTGTATTCCTTTTGTAAAGAGTTTGTTAATACAAGTTTTCAGGCTGGTTTCTTGTATCTCTTGTTCTTGCTATTATCTCATTCTAATTAATTGTCTATCTAATTTAATTCCATGTTTATTGCTTCCACAATCATAATCTATTGTTGGTTGATCCCCAAAAAGTGGTATCAAAGCCTTGGTTGCAGGTTCAGAGCTTGATATCCAATAATTGGTATCAAAGTTCAGGTTCACTAACAGGTGGTTCAGATCTGTGTAGTGTGTATTGATTACAGGTTCTCACAGGGGTTTTTGCAGGGATTTCTATTTGAGTGGGAGAAACAATGGTAGATGAAAGTAAATTGAGAATGGAAAAGTTCAATGGGAAAAATTACCAACATTGGAGAATGTAGATAGAGGATTATCTGTATCAAAAAGATCTCTACTTATCGTTAGGTGGTGTTGCAAAGAAGCCCAAAGACATGGAGGATGAAGAATGGGAAGTTCTTGATATAAAGGCTCTGGGGTCTATAAGACTGAGTCTAACATCCACTATGATATCCAATTTATCATAGGCAAAGTCTACGGTAGAGTTGATGACTACGTTAGCAAATTTGTATGAAAAAACCTCAGCTTCCAATAAGGTATATCTTATGAAGCAGTTATCTAATTTGCATATGAATGAAGGTGGATCTATTTCTACTCATCTGAATAATTTCAATGGAATTGTGAATCAATTAAGTTCAGTGAGTATAGTGTTTGATGATGAAATAAAAGCTCTTTTAATATTATGTTCTTTGCCTGAAAGTTGGCATGGCTTAGTAATGGCAGTAAGTAATACTGCATCTGCATCAAATATTTTGAAACTAGAGGATGTTGTTAGTGTTATCTTGAATGAGGAAATACGTAGGAAAAGCACAGAAGAGGCATTCGGGAATGCTTTAAGTTTTGAGAGTAGGGGAAGGCAGAAAGAGAAGAGCAAGAAAGGCAGATCAAGATCCAACTCTAAGGGGAAAGGCAGATCTAAATCTAGAAATGGCAGAAGGCCACAATGCTAGAATTGTGTAAAGATGGGGCACATAAGCAGAGATTGTTGGTTAAAACCTAAGGAGGACAATCAGCACGAAGGAAAGGAAGAAGCCAAGGTTGCAGGTATTGCACAAGATGCTTTAATTTTCTCTCTGCATAATAATATAGAATCTTGGGTATTAGATTCTGGTGCATCTTTTCATGCTACCCCTAACAGGGAATATTTTAGTGACTATATCCATGGAGATTTTGGAATAGTGTATCTAGGGGATGATGAGCCCTATAAAATAATTGGCAAAGGTAAAGTGCAGCTGAAGATGTAGAATAACAACACATGGGTGTTGAGAGATGTGATGCATGTTCCTAGCTTGAAGAGAAATTTGATTTCTACAGAAAAGTTAGGGGATGAGGGTTGTACAGTAACTCTCACAGTAGAATCTTGGAAGGTGACCAAGGGTGCACTTGTTATGGCCAGAGGTAAGAGAGAAGGTACTCTCTATTTGTGTAATTATGTTACTAACAAATCTCCTTTTGTATTATCTACTTCAGATGTGGATGCTAAATTGTGGCACTCAAGGCTTGGCCACATGAGTGAGAAGGGGATGTCAATTCTTAAGTCCAAAGGTATGCTTTTAGATTTAAAAGGCATAGATCTAGAGTTTTGTGAGCACTGTGTATTTGGAAAATAGAAAAGGGTTAGTTTTCTCAAGACTGGGTCTACTAAGAAGAGGCACAAGTTGGAGCTTGTTCACACAAACGTGTGGGGACCGGCTCAGGTTGCTTCCATTAGAGGATCACAGTACTATGTATCTTTCATAGATGATGCTACAAGGAAGGTATGGATCTATTGTATTAGAAGAAAATCTGATGTATTTGAGACTTTTAAAGTTTGGAAAGCTATGGTTGAGAATGAAATAGGTAAAAGATTAAAGTGCCTGAGATCAGACAATGGCAGTGAGTTCTACAGTCATAAGTTTAGAGATTATTGTTACATGCATGGAATATGTAGGCAAAGGATGGTTCCAAGGACACCTCAGTAGAATGGTATTGCTGAAAGGATGAACAGGACAATAATGGAGCGTGCAAGATGTATGAGATTGCATGTCGGTTTGCCCTTACAGTTTTGGGCACAAGCTATTGACACTGCAGTATACCTGATTAACAAAGGACCCTCTATAGCTCTAGATGGTAGTATTCTAGAAGAGGCATGGATAGGTAAAAAGGTTGATCTCTCATATCTCAAAGTTTTTGGTTGTGAAACCTTTGTGCACATAGATAAGGAAAATAGAAAGAATCTTGATGCTAAGTCTATGAGGTGCACATTTATTGGCTATGGCTCAGATGATTTTGGTTACAGATTGTGGAATCCAGAAACTAACAAGGTAATCAGGAGCTGTGATGTTGTTTTCAACAAAAGAGTGATGTATTGTGATCAGCTAAGGAAGCTAAATCAATCTGAGTAGAGCAATGGTGAATTGGATGAGGTGAAAGTCCAAGATGAGCTCATGGGAAAAAGAAATAATCACTTGCAGGAAAACACAAAGACCGACATCGGCAGGGTAGGAATCAGCATCAGTAGTACAAAAACTAGTGTCGGCCGTACAGAGACTAATGTCGACAGGATAGGTACTGAGGTCGGTCAGGTAGAACTGACATCAGCTAGTAACAGGTCTGGAAGTGACCGAGGTCAGTCACTGTCAGAGAATTTGGGTGGATAGCGTGTTGTAAATGAGTCTCAAACACCCATCAAGAGGTCAGAAAGGGTGAGTAAGCCTCCAATTAGATATTTTCCTTTTTTATTTTATCTATTACTAACTAATGGTGGAGAACTAGAGAGTTTTGAAGAAGCAATACAAGTGGAGTCCAAGAGTCAGTGGGAGCGTGGCATGGTTGAGGAGTTGGAGTCCTTAAGAGAGAACCAAACATGGGATTTGGTTAAATTGCTAGCTAGTAAGAGAACACTCAAGAACAGATGGACCTAAAGGTTGAAAGAAGGTGAGAATGGACAGATGAGATATAAGGCCAGATTGGTAGTGAAAGGATTTGCACAAAAGCCAGGTATCGACTTTGGTGAGATTTTTTCTCCTGTTGTTAAAATGACTTCTATAAGGGTTGTATCGTCTTTGGTTGCTTTTGAGGATTTGCATCTTGAGCAGCTAGATGTTAAGACAGCATTTCTTCATGGAGATTTGGATGAGGAAATTTATATGGAATAGCCAGAAGGATTTGAGGTCAAGGGTAAGGAGAAGTTTGTGTGCAGATTGAAGAAAAGCTTGTATGGCCTCAAGCAAGCTCCTAGGCAATGGTACTTAAAATTTGACAGATTTATGACTGAGCATGGCTACAATAGGTGTCAATCTGACCATTACATGTATTTCAAGAGATTTGATAATGGTAGATATATTATTCTATTGTTGTATGTAGATGATATGCTGGTCGCAGGATCTCACATGCAGGATATCTCTGAGCTTAAGGTGAAATTAGCTCAAACGTTTGCTATGAAGGATTTGGGAGAAGCAAAGAAAATCCTTGGCATGAGCATTAAGAGAGACAGGAAAAATCATAGGTTGATATTGTCTCAAGAAGATTATGTGGACAAGGTGTTGAAACGGTTCAATATGCAGGATGCTAAACCGGTAAGCACACCTTTGGCTGGACATTTTAAGTTAAGTAAAGAACAATGTCCTAATTCATATGATGAGGTAGAGTACATGAGTAAGGTTCCATATTCTTCCGTAGTAGGGAGTTTGATGTATGCAATGGTGTGTACTAGACCAGATATTGCCCAAGCAGTGGGAGTGGTAAGTAAGTATATGGCCAATCCAGGTAAGGAACATTGGAAAGCAGTTCAATGGATCCTTAGATATCTGAGAGGAACCAGCAGTAGGCGCTTGTGCTATGGAGGTTTAGATACTTCTCTACATGGTTATGTAGATTCAGCTATGGCAGGTGATTTGGATGACAAGAGGAACACTACAGGTTATGTTTTCACTGTAGGTGGAACGGCGGTTACCTGGATATCTAGGTTGCAGAAGGTTGTTGCCTTGTCAACTACAGAAGCAGAATATATTGAAGCCACTGAGGCTAGCAAAGAGATGATATGGATGACACGGTTCATGGATGAGCTTGGTAGAGAGCATGAGAGTTGCAGATTGTATAGTGACAGTCAGAGTGTAATCCATTTGGCTAAGAATTCAACCTTTCATTGAAGAACAAAGCACATACAACTAAGGTATCACTTCATACGATAGGTATTGGAAGATGGTGAGTTGAAGCTGGAGAAGATCCATACAGATAGGAATCCTGCCGATATGTTAACCAAGCCAGTTACAAAGGAGAAGTTAAATCTTCATTTAACTTCTATTGGTCTTCATGATTGAGTTAAAGATGGAGGAGCTAGAAGATGTTGTTGTACAGGTACTGGTGCAGCTGTTTATCTCCAAGTGGGAGATTGTTAGGGTGTGGAGCTAAAAGCTTCACCAAGGAGCATACATTATCATATTTGAGTCTACACAGACATCGGAATCTATTAGAAGTGATCGACGTCGATCAGGAGCAGTTGTAGAGACACCGACGTCGGTAGAGGGTCGGCCGACGGTGGTCACAGACAAGTAGCAGGAACTGACATCAGTTACCTGCATGTCCAGAGAGCTATTTTCGTGGACAGAAGTGAGTGTTTGCATGATGAGTTTGAGTTGTAGTCTCAAGCTCGCGTCTCTATTATTGGAAATACTATTTTTAGAGCCCTTGTTCAAGTGGCTTAACTGCTTGTTGGAAGTGCATGCTCAAGTTTCCTAATTCTATATGTAGAATTAGATCTTCCTAGCTTATGGTAGTTGTAGTAGTTATTGTGAATTATTGTGGTAATTCATTGTATGTGAAGAATAGTACAGAATTGAATCAATCCAGGTTTGTTGGAGTTGATTGTTCTTGAGAGAGAGAGCTCTTGAGGAATAGAGATCTATTGAGAGATCTATACATCTAGGAGAGGTGTGGAAGAAAGAAGTTTTCTTCAATTATATTCCTTTTGTAAAGAGTTTGTTAATACAAGTTTTCAGGGTGGTTTCTTGTATCTCTTATTCTTGCTATTATCTCATTCTAATTACTTGTCTATCTGATTTAATTATGCATTTATTGCTTCCACAATTGTAATCTATTGTTGGTTGATCCCCAACATTTAAGACTAAGGTCTTGTTTTTATTGATAAATACAAATGAGACCTTAGGGTTAAGACTTTAGGCTAATCATTTTACAAAGGCAACCATGATAAAATAAAATACCCTACAAACATAAACATTAGACCAAAATAAAACATAGGGAACATATGGGGAAATTAAAAGGGGACCAAGCATGATTTTTAAGCTAAGGCTTGGTTATGTTGAAAAACATGACCAAACATTGGCATAAAAATTAGGCTTAACTCCAAAGTTGATTTAAAACATTCCTTCCAAATCCATTCCTACCAGAATTTGAATTTGAAATGAGGGTATAAAGTAGGGTTTGCTAAAAGAGGGTTTTAGGACATGATTCCAACTATGGGATCTTATAAGCCAAACGCTAGAAAAATCTTGAATAGAGATAATCTATGAAAACCCCATCAAGATCTATAAAAGAGATCCATGAAACCTACAACTTAAAACATGAAAGTCAACTGTGAGAAACGTTAGACAAGGTTAAAAGAGAACCATGAATAAAATGGGCTAGTCTCATAAAGTATGGATGATCTTCAAAGCATAATAAAGATAAAAACATCAAGATTTTTGTGGTAGGGTTAAAAATAATCATAAGGGCCCCTATTTTTTATATGTGGGGGTGTGTTAACCTCAACAAGGCTAAGGGGAACTTCAGAACTTGTAGGGGATGACACTGGAGGAGTTATAAGTGTATGAGACTATAGATGGGTTAGGAAACCAAGAACACTAAATGTAGTCAAATTTAGTATATTAAGGGAAATTTGGGTAGTTTTTAGGGGAACTATAAAAGGGGACACAACATGTTTGGGATGAACTTGGGATAGGAATCTAGGAGGAATGGCAAGGGGTTGCTTGGATAAATTGGAAGTATGGGTTGACACCTCCAAGTCACCATAATTTAGTCATGAAGTGGGATTTCCTAATATTCTAAACTAATTTTAAAAAAAAGTGAAAATGTAGCTTGGGGATGGCTTACCTATGAGGTTGCCTTAGTTGAATAAACACTGATGGTGATAGATTTTTAATATCAAGGACCCCTTATAGAAATAGTTTGAAGGGCCTCTTCTTGGTTTTTGGGACCTCATTAACAAGTTATGGGATAAAATTAATGGGGAATTGGTATATTTTATAAAAATGGTATAAGTTATTATTTATCTATAATGACATGTTTCTTTGATGTTTTTGATTACCTCCATTTCATTCGTGGGGTTGATGTGGATCACATCATCAAGGTGGCTCTCATGGTGGTATGTAGTGTTAGGTCATGCCTGCTATTTCTACACATGCATTTTTAACCCTAAATGAGGATACATCATCCTATAATCATCCTTATGGAGGTTTTATGTGTCATTTTTGTTAGAAATATATTGCATCATGGGAAAATTCATATACTCATAGATTTTGATAACCATAGAGGATGGTGGGTAGTCATTTTGATTTCTAACATGGTGGATACCCATAATGTCATTAGAGAATAACAATTGATCTCCTTATCAATGAGATGGTATATTAAAATTTAGAATAACGTACTAGGATCCACTTATATGCCTTATACCCTAATCATAGTATGGTCTCTAGAGTACTAATAAGCACTAATGGCAATAATAATGGCTTGCATCTCCTCAAAAAGATTAGGCATCATATTATGGTTGATGGAAAAGTACACGGGTGGTATAAATGGTCACATATGTCTAATATATGATTTATATATTGGTCAATATAGATCTTAGTGAATATTACATGCACTATAGACATTTTTGGTAGCCATGTAGGTAAAGTTGTGCTCTAAAAAATCATAGTGGCATAGGTGGCATCGACTAAAAAAAACATCATGTAGAATTTACCTCCATCCCATAATGTGTTAACCTAATTCATTACTTTAAAGGTGATGATGTCCTTAAGAGTAGGGACCTAATCCATTTTAAGGATTGTACTAAATAGAGGGACCCAAATCTTATTGACATACATGATATCACTTGCCCCATAAAGGTGATTGAGAAATAAAATGTCAATTTACACTTCTTCCTTAAACGTTTTGATGGTGTAGGAGTCATGGTCATCTATATTTACCTAGTGATAATATTAATTGTCCCAATAATTAAGGACATTATAGATATCATGAGTGTTTAACCACCGAATAATGACCTCTGCATCATACAATATCTTTAACTCCAAGAGATTATGGTATTGATTGAAGGTATCCCTTAAGATGTCTAAAATTTGGAATTATACATTAGGTGAATAGATAATGTTATTGATATATTTGTACGTATATATTATATTTCTTAAGAGGTATCCACATGGAAATAATTTGGTTTTGGTAGTAGATTTATGTATGCCTAAGACTCAAAGGGATATAAGATCATCAACAAACTCTATATCATCATCCTCTAATTTGTCATCACTATTGGGCATTTGTATATCCTCAATGGTTTTGAATATCTCATTATATTTCTTATATATTGTGATTCCTATAAATAATGTAGTATCCTAGAATTATTTCTCTAATTTTGGATTTAAAGTTGAGGTGGCCATATCTGAATTTCTTCTTCTCTACATGCAAGACCTAGCAAAAATGTATTTGGGAATCTATATGGAATTTAAGTTATTTGTATTTTATTAATTAAAATTTAAAAAATATAAATAATAATGAGTTTAAATAAGATGGTATCTTATAGGTCTTTGTGATATTTTCCATAATAATTGATTTATAGGATTGTGTAATATGAATTAAACTCTGAGTTGATGGGCTTGATCTTAATTTAACCATTTTCTTCCTTTTCATCAAGATTTGATATTTATTATATGGGCCTTAATTATAGTGGTTATTGGTGATTATATGTATCTATGTGTAAAATCACAAACCACTCAACTGAGATAATAAATATAGATAATGTTGGTGACACACACCTAACCTTGGCCCACATAGAATCTTAGATATGTCTACATCATCCACATATTATTTATACATGGGTGGGATTAGTGGGTACTATGATGACTAAGCATAGTGATGAAATTACAAAACTTAACAATTATAGATGCATGGATTAGATGCCTAAATGCATTGAGTACATATTGAATTATATCACTAGGTTAGGGTTCCTAATCTGTGCCATTTTCTAACTCATCAGGTTAGTTCAAGATATATTTGGCCACTTATGAGTATGAAAATACCCATTGAATTTTATCATTCAATCAATACTCCTAGGTATTTTACAATTATAACACCTTTAAGTGTACTCAATACACTATAATTTTTTCATTTAATTAGTCTTGATGGGGCTCTAAAAGTTCTAACACCTCGGGGTGCATGAGGTGCATTATTATTCGATCATACCTCCTAGAGATCGAATATTTCTAACACCTCTAGTTCCTACATAAAATTCATTAAAAATAAGTTATGAAAAATTTCCTTATATTCAAATAGATGCTTACCTATAAACCAAAAGGCTTTTGGGAGAGTGTCAGCTTAATTTTTAGGACTATGGCTCTAGGGACCGCATGTGTGAATATATTTTGTAGGAATAGTTGAGATCTAATATCTATAACGCCTCTAGTTCCTACATAAAATTCATTAAAATTAATTTATGTAAAAGTTCCTTATAATCAAACAGATGCTTACCTATCAACCAAAAGGATTATGGGAGAGTGTTAGCTTAATTTTTAGGACTATGGCTCTAAGGACCGCATGTGTGAATATCTTTTGTAGGAATATTTAACACCCAAAAGATAAACTAAGTATGAAAAAACATAAGGAATGAAATGGGACTATTTATTATCAATGAAAGTCATTGTGAAATATATTTAAACACAAATGAATAGCACATCATCCAAATTGTATGAAATATTGAGGAATGGGAAACCTGACATGTGCTCAAGATTATGGAGAGGATAGGGATTGAACTAGGCTCCATAAAAGAATGAGAATTTTAAAAATTTATGTAATGAATAGGTCCCATTTTCATATATGAAAATCATTATGTTTAATAGAAGAAATGATGATTATGCATGGAAAATTTTGTCCAATATTTAGAACCTAGATTGTAGACCTCCATTATTGAATAAGTGGATAAGTAGTAAATAACTTCTTTAAATAGAATAGAGGAAAAAGGATCACTTAATTATACTTAATCACATAACATAATAGGATCTAATTCCTTGAAAAGTTAATATTTTTTGAATATTGATTCATTTCTTTTGGTTTCCATTTGAATTCACAATCAAGCTTAGGTGTGTAGAATATTTGAAAGACACTTGTTATTTTACACATATTGGCTAAGAAAAGGAAAGACTAGGAATTAATTTTATATTAGAGAGGAGTATATAGACCCAATAGAGATACATTTGGTATATATACACCATTTTCATCTAGGATGGAAAGCCTAAAAAAGGTTTCAAATCACCCATTATTAGAAAGATACTTTGAGATTTTCTTGAAATTTCAAAGTTCTTTTAGTTCTAGACTTTCCTTTATTTCTGATCCACTACGGTTGGGAATCAATGTAACCAAGGAAAAAGTTTGATTTAGTGACAATTTATCACCAAATGGAAATCTTTACTTATTCAAAAAAATCATAGTGACCTTTTGATGTTATTTAAGTGTGGTGATGACCATTTTTTAGAAATAAAACTATTATCAATTCACTTGCTTAGTTTTTAATCAACTACCTATTTCTCATTAGTTCTATGAAATAAATTTCCATGCCTATCATATTGTTTAATAATGGAATCCTACTTTATATTTATCACCCATATACCATGCCTTCAATGCATATCCCACCTTTGAAATATCCAAATTTGAATATAAGGGCCAATGTTTGGCGCTAACCTTTTCCTTTTACTAAGGCCAATTATTTGTCTATTATTATTAGGAATAAAGTTACACTTATGGGATACATTAAATTACCTTTGTTTTGATATAATCTAAGAGTGATCACATAAATACAAAGTAATAAACAAACATGTATCAAAAGTAAAAAAACATAATAGAAATAATCTAATCTAAAATTAATCTACTTATAAATTATATTTACTATAATAATTTTTGTTTGGGGGTTATTTTTAGATCATAGTGGATGGAATAGTCAATAATTAGCTCTTTAGTAACTATCCATTCAATTTATGGAGAGATCCTTCCCTTGTAGGTATTTAAACCTAAAATCATTCTACCACACCAACTCAATAATCTAATATAGACCAATCTATAGAGGGTCCAACTTGGAGAATCAACCCTTCTTGTTATGGAATTAACCCTTAAAAAAACTATATATGATATTCTAAATTATTTTAATTTCACATTCTTATCAAAACACATATTGATAATGTCTTGATGTTTACTAAAAATTTATAGGACTTCTTCTCATGCATGTTCCATTTAAACAATCCAATAGTCTTAAATTCACTTTTCCATCATACTCAATGTATTATTACTTGAATTTATATAGGAAATCTAATTAGTGGTATTAATATTTTTTATAGGCCATATAATAGCATGAAAGATGAAAATTTGAGGTCCTAATTATATTTGGTGTGATCATCCTAGAGTGCATACTTGAGTAGTGAGTGCCTATCTCTACATCACTTCTCAGTAGAATTTTTAATTACATTCATCAAGTTTTTATTAGTGAAATAAAACAACCCATTTTATTATGGATAATAGTTCAATGATAACTTTAGTGCAATGTTATTTTCATAGGTCCACTCAATGAATTTAATTGATTATAATGTAAGACCATTATCACAAACCATCGACATCAACATGTTAAACCATGCAGCTATGCTCTCTTAAATAAATTTGATTACTTCCTTGGATTTTATATTCATACTGGACACTACCTCAGTCCATATTATGTAGTAATTAGTTTTTATGAGTATAAAATTATGGCTCATTGATGAATTTGTGTTGATGACTCCTATGAATTTAATTACACATTAAGCAAAAGGATGTTCCTCTATTATAGGTTGGAGGTGAATCACTACATATAATTCCTTCTTAATTAATGTTTAACACTTAGGGAAAGTAAGGACATGGGTGTACTCATCCTTAAATATTGTTTGAGAATAATATCCATCTCACACAATTTTGTGAATTGTCACTGCCCTTGAGAGGTTTCCATTTCCCAAGTTTTCATGGAAAATAGTCATGATCACTTTTTCTTCTTATTTTGATAAACCACTCAGGTATATTCCCTCATATTTATTTTAGTATATCACTCCTTTATACATAATATAATGAGATAATTTCAACATAAATTCTTTTTGTGATTTTTTCAATCATGGAGGATGTTTCATGTATAGGAGATAGTGTATAATTGAGTCATACCAGTCTTGGCTGACCATTTTTGATTGATCCAATTAGACTAGAGTAATTCTTATGTCAATTTTAGTCATTAATTGATTGAGTATTTGGCCCCTCACCATATTGGAAGGTTTGATATATAGATCATATTATTTAATATTGGCCATACATTAACCTTTACACTCTCCCAACTCATTATGTCTTATCATGAGTTTTATGGTTGGGTTTGGGACAATGGAATACACTTTATTTTTGAAGATATAATTCCATAATTTCTTCATAACCTTTAGTAAAACATAGGCATGTTTTTCCAAGGTGAAGTATTTCCTCTCTACATCCTTAAAACTGGTTATCATGAAAGCTATCAAAATTTACTCTTCACTAGTCTTCTATGTGATCACAATAGCTATAATATGATCAGAGGTAAAAGAATAGAGGTGGAAGTCCTTTGTGTAATCTAGGTTGATTAAGACTAATGTCTACATCATAGTGTTTTTTTGTGTTGGAATGCTTATTTTTTCATATGAGTCCACTCCACTTTAGATTCTTATTTTAACATAGCATTTAGGTTCTTAACAATTTCAAAAAAAATAGATATTAATTTATGTACAAAGTTAATATTTCCAAATCATGACTTTAATTCTTTATTGATGTGAAGAAGATGTATTTTAGAAATTGCACTATCAGAATTGGGATAAATAGATATACCTTCCTTGGTGATGATATCACTATGAATATTACCTTCCATGATGTCAAAAATGTTTTTATTTGGTTTAAGGGAGATAACATACTTATACACCTTTCAAATATTCTTTATAAGTGATGAATGTGATCAAACTTGCAGTTTGAGAATACAATTAGATCATCCATATATATTATTATACACTTAATAATTAATAATTCCATGGAAAATTCTATGGCTCTACAAAATATATCCCCAACAATCACGAGGCTAAGTGTCATCCTTTTTGTAAGCAAAGGTCCCCCATTTTTTAGTGAAATCAATTTTGACTCTATCTTCTAGGTTTACTAAGAACTAGTTATAACCTAATAATCCATCTAAGATAGACATCATATAAGACACATTAACCATTTGGATGACTTCATATAAGTAAGGTAAAATTTGGTTATATTCTTTTAGGCCTAGTTTAGGTTCTTAAAATTGAGACATAGTCTGGTTTCTACATTTTTACTGAAAATATGCATTGATTTAGCCACCCACATTGAATGATAGACTAGAAAAATAATCCTAGCTGAGAGTAGATTATGAACCTCTTTTTGAATTAAAGTCTCTAAGATTAAATTAACAAATGGATATCTCTACTAGAATGGATTTTACTCTTGATTGACTGGGATGGTTTTCATTATAATACTAGGATAAAAAACATTGAGGTCTTTGTATGTCTAGGTGATGACATATATATACTGAATGAGCAATATCCAGAGCTATTTGATCTTAGTTAAGGTATATTTAGGGACAATTTGGACATATATATATGTGTGTGTGTGTGTGTGTGTGTGTGTGTGTGTGTGTGTGTGTATTTATTAGTTAAACCCAAGTTGATAGTGAGTGATTTCTAGTCAACACAAGTTGGTCTTTCTATTATGTGTGTTAATTAGTCTAGGTTAAACACTCTTTTTAACAACATAATATATATATATATATATATATATATATATATATATATATATATATGTATGTATGTATGTATGTATGTATGTATGTATGTATGTATGTATTAGTTAAACCCAAGTTGATAGTGAGTGATTTCCAGTCAACACAAGTTGGTCTTTCTATTATGTGTGTTAATTAGTCCAGGTTAAACACTCTTTTTAACAACATAATACCCTTCAGGATGTGGTTTTATCTCAATTTAATAATAACTCATTTTCATATTCCTCACTAATGTGTTTGTCTTTATAATTATCATTTATGATATGAGCAATAAAGACCCCAAAAATATTTGAAAATTCTAATATGTGATGATCATCATTGAGGACTTGGACATTTTATACATTATTTTGGAGTAAGGGGTAAGGTATAAGCTTTATGCAGAAGTGTTTCAGTCATGAGTCATATAAAGGAGTTAGATTCATAATTCAATTTGTTATGGAATCCTCAACCTAGTTTTTTTCTCTACATATGGGGATGACATTGAATGCACCAAATGCTTTTGTGAAGTCCCATACTCTATGTTTGTATTTTATTAAGTAAGAAATCTTACATTTAAAATTAATTATGACCTAATTGAATACTAATTCATAATCCCAAAATTCTTTTAGTTCCTTCAATTTTTGTTTTAGGGATCGTTGCATGCCTAGGATCAAGGCTTCATATTCTATGAGGTTATTTTTGAAATAAAACTATAACCTAAATCATCTAAATGTCACTTACCTTGTGGGTCAACTAATAGAATCCCATCTCCAAAAACTTATTTATAATGGGCTCCATCAAATAATAGGACCATAATCATGACAATTCATAATTATTTTTATCTTTATCCTTTTCACTTTATGTATACATTGTCTAAATGTCCATGTCATAGGATACTATGTTTATCTTTTCATTGACATCATATATTATGTGATTATATGGTTCATTTTAGGATTTTTGTCAACATGGATTTGATTAGACACACCTCTCAAAGGTAACTATATATGGGAGAAGTATGTATCCATATATTTATTTAGAGTTTTAGACCAATCCCTACTAAGCAACATTTTGTAGGCTTCTAATATTTCTACTACCTAAATGTCTATGAACTATTGGACTCTAGGTTTAGACTCCAATTACACATATACATTAAAGAGTTTACATACCACATCAACCTTATATTTATATATTCTAAACACTATTTTATCCTATTTAATAGGTGTAAACCCTAACCTTTCATAAATTCTAGTAGGTATAACATTTGTGAAGGCTCTCAAGTTGACTAGGAAATTGTGCAAATTCTTCCCAAATAGAATGATTGTATATGACCATATTTTTAACACAACATTTTTCTTAAATTAATTTGATTTGTCTATTAGGGAATCTATGAGGTCTCTTTTCTTGTTGATTTGGGATAGCTCATGTAATGTAATTTTAACCTTGATCTTATTAGGAAAAGGTTTTTTATGTCTAAATCCTAAGGGCATAGTTATTTTTCTAGTACTTATAGAAATAAAGTACATCATTAGAGGGCCTCTTTTAGTGCATTATATTATTAACTATGAAACTTATGGGTTTATAGTACCATGGTAGTTCTTGAAGACTTTAAAGTAATGGGGTCATCAAATGGGTTACTTCCCTTTGGATGATTTGGGACCAACTCATATTATTCAATCTTCCTTTGGAAGATGTCAAAGGAACTTAAAAATTCATTATAGTTGAGTTCCCTTTATTGGGAAATGTTATGTACTCCTCACCATTTTGGCAATGCCAATCTTAGGAAACCTATTAGGTGAAGGCTATGGTTGGTTATTAAATCACTTGTAGGGGTGGTTTTATTTCTAGTAAGTGATGTTTAGGTTTGAAGTTTCACCACTAAAATTACAACCTATCTTTGGAGACATAAGAAGTAATTTTTAAGATTATATGCCATGCATTATATAACATCTAACTCACTTTTGGTAGATGCTAGACATTGTTTACTACAAGGTAGTTGTGAGCTTGAGTTTTTATTTCACCACTAACTGGTAAAAGTAAACCTAAGTGAAAATTAGGCATACCATGTATTAATTGGATATTTTTGGTCATTGGTATAGGATATTGACATTAACATGTTATGATTATCATTGAAGATAGGTTTCATGGTTGGTAGACTTGGAAGTGTATTTGGAATAGCTAGCACCATTTGTCATTGAGTATTTAAATTCCTATATACTTTATTGGATACATTTTATGCTAAAGGTAGGTCCATAATAAGGGGATATCTATGTAATAACATGGTAGTCCAATGGTCTAGGGAATTTTTTGAATATCTGTAAAGCCATTTTTGCATCTTTTTTATCACATTGTGACATAGATTTAAATATTCTAAAACCTAGAACTAAATGACAAAATGGACTCATTTTCTCTCTCTTTATGCTATAAAAATATTGGTATAAGACACTAGGGTTAATGACTTATCTAAACTGATTTGGGAAGATATTAATAAATTTGTCCCATCCTATGATGGATATTTTAAGTAGGTTTAATAAATAATCATAGGCAACATTCCTTAAAGTGAAAGGAAATATCCTACAAGCCAAATATTCATGAAAAAAATTCAATAATATAATGGATGTCTTATATAATTTCATGTGTTCCTTGATAGTGTATCCTTGATTGGATGTGAACCATGGGAGGTATCTTTCTGGGTTACTAGGCAAGTCATAAATTACTATGATAACATTAATGGTGGACCTAGATAACCATGCCATGAGTGCATCCATAGGTATGGGTATTTTTTGATTGGTATAGGTGGATTAAATATATGGGTTAATGGGGGTCTTCATCTTCCTTTGCCAGACCTAGTTCTTCTTTGAAATAGTAGGGGTGAGATTAATAACCGACTAGGACAAGACCTAGATATAGTGATCCATGTGTAGGCATCCATATTATTTTTTTTATTATATATTATTTTAATCAATTTGTGAAAATTGAGTGGGTGAGATACCTCCTTATAAATTTATTTGTTTCCTATCATTTGGCACCTCATAATGCACCTATTAGATTAGGTTTACTAATTTACCTTAGGGTGAAAATAAGGAGCTTTCATACTTTAATTTTAGGATTGTTGTTAGAATAATAAAAGGAATGAGTATTAGGTATTTATCTCCATGGGATAACCTAATTATAATAAATCTCCAAGAGATGAGGTGCTACCACCAAAGGCTCAATTATTTATTTCACTTCACATTAAAATTTTATATACTACCTAGTATAATTCATTGGGTTCACTATCCAAATAAATTTATCCAAAATTTATACGTAATGGGTGCATAAAAAGATAAAAAAAATAAACATCAAATTAGAGGGAAGGTTAAAGTAGATAATTAAGGTTTCTAGGTAAGTTGGAGAACATTAATGCTTCAAACCTGAATATGTGTCCATCTAAAAAAATTCTACTATATGCCAAGTTTCACAAAAGCTTAAAATTCAGCCAAATATGGATTAAATTTTATAGAAAGTGATGTATGTCTTATACAAATAGCTCCTTCTAAGAGTAAATACATAATGAAATGTTGTTATTTGCACATAGGCCCACAATTATCTAAATGAAAATGGCAAGAGTAAAATAACTAATCATAATAACATGTTTACCATCCTAAATATGAAATGCATTATATAAATTCATATAACTGAGTTACTTGAACCAATATCATACATTACACCATAAAAAATTGGAATACATTCATGGAAACAAAACATATTAAGATTAAAACAAAACTATTTATTAATCTTTCTATGTTGTTTAAAAAAAATGTTGACCTTTACAACAATACAAAAAGCAACATGTATATGGATAAGATGAGTTTCCCCTAAAAATATCATATAATCCAAATAAAATCCATCATTTATAAAATTATTTATAGATCCAATCTTTATTATGAAACCCAAGAAAATACAAAAAAGAGAAATGGACCCATATATTTACAACACACCCCTAGTTTGGACCATGACGATCTTCAATTTAAGCTGAGAGAGGAACTAATTTTTAAATAATTCAAAGAAACTTATTAATTTATAAATAATTATTCCAAAAATTTACCCTCTTGATCAAGCTTTAGAGGATTGACAGGTGCCTCACAAAAGAGCACCTCTGACTAAGTCATCAACCTATCATGAACCTTGAGAGGGGATTCTCATGAGAAATTTACCTTGTTGACCTAGCTAATGCTTATGTTTGATTATGTGTAAAACTATAGGATAGTATGATATTAATATCTATTTCCTCTTTCCACCTTCTTCTTAATTTCCACCTTAAATTTCTCTATGTGGACCCTGAATTTATTAAGGCTGAACAAGTTGCCATCTATGTGAAAGAGGACTATGATGTTAACTTCCTTAAAGTAATCAAAGATTTGGTCCCTATTTTTCTCCAAGATATTGAAGTTGGATAGAATATACGTAACCCAATACTCTAGTTTAGTCCTCATGCTCTATGTGAATGTTTGATAAAAATTCAAATCTATGAGAGGTATGAGTTTAAGCTTTTGGAACATCCCTTTATTGATGATCACCTCCATCTTTATATATTTATTTTCCACTCTAACTATACTATCCAAATGTTTGTATGATCTTTAGAAGAGAATATAAATAGAATGTATGTATGTATGTGTGTGTATATATATATATATATATATATATATATATATATATATATATATATATATATAACCACCTTTACAAGAGCTACAAACAACTTTGCAAATGTAGTATCCACTTTTTAAATTAGGCCAATTGGGAATGAGCTTCTCATATAAGACTCTAGGTTACTAACTTAATCCCTAAGGTCCTCTATTAATTTCTCAACAATTCTATTGGTGGAATTTATTATAGATACTAGGTCCTTTATTATATTTTATTCCCCTACAATATTCCTCTTCTTCGTGAAAGAAAAGATATCCTACTTTGTTCTCTATACTACAAACTCCCCATCCTATATGAAGGTCTATGTGAGCACCCTATTCATTTTTAGTGAGTCTTAATAAACTTTTAGATGCATATCATGGTCTCCTTGGTAGACCATTTCTGGTCTTTATGCACTTGAGTCTTAAATGGGGCCCATCCATCCTTGTCCTACCATTGTTCCTAGAGTAGTAGAAGGTGAAACAATAGAGATGTTGGAAGATGAAGTAGAAGGTGGAGGGGTAGGTGAAGGAGGTAAGAATGGAGGGAGAACTCTAAATGGGATGGAATATGTAGGATGGATCATGTGTTAAAAGGTGAGAGCTACCAAACAAGAAGCCCAAGAGAAGAATTGGGATTTTGGTTTTGGGTCATGAAGACTTGTGGGCCAACTACGCTTGAGAGTTGAGTATTTAATATAAATGATGAAATTAGATAATTAAAGATAGGTTTTGAGGATCCTAATGTAAGGTAGATATACACACACGATGGCACTATATGTGTAATTGGAGGCTATGAGTGTGGTTGAGGCATAATTACCCTTGGATACTTAGCAAAATTATACTTGGGGATCACGTGTGGCACTACTATACCTAAATAGAGGGTCTCAAATGGATCTTGTGGAGGCATAATAGTAATTATTATAATTGTTAAGGTGTTGGAAGTTAGAGAAGCTAAGGAAACTAGGGAACTCAAAAACTTCAATGCTACCAAAATAATTTTAAAATTGAGAGGGACTATGATTGTAGCATCCATAGTAACTATAGGGGCAACATGAATTTGGGTACTATTGTGTAATGTGCCAACCTATGGGACTAGCTTGGGACTAATTTTTGGGGTTGACCAAGTCTTTTTATCCATAGTGGGATAATTATGGGTCACTAATAAACTTAGAGCACTAAATATTTTAGAAATAATAGGGCTATGAGTAACTTAGGAATTTTTAGGGATTACCACTAGAGGAGCTTAGAGAGGGAGAGGTTGTAGTTGGATTTAGAAACTAAGAACACTGAATGCATCCAAAATTAGTGGATAAAGGTAAGCTTGGTTACTTATCATGGCTATTGTGAAAGGGGCCACAATAGGGGTAGGTTGCACTTGGGTTGGGAAGCAAGGAGGAATGATAATGGGTTGCTTGGAAAAACTAGAATTAGGTTTTGACACCTTTGGGTTTTCATAGGTTTTTTATGAGATGGGATCTCTTAAGACTCTAAGATACTTTAAAAATGAAGTGCACATGTAGCCTAGGATTAGCATACATGGGAGGATTTTTCAAGTGAAGTATACATTGAGGTTGATGGAGTTTTGGAAGTGGATACCCCTTGCAAAATATATTTATAGAGCCTATTCCTATTCATTAGGACTTTGATAGTAGGTTATGAGCTAATAGGTCATGAGGGTTTGGTATATCTTCTAACACAAACCAAAGATATGATTTTTCTCTCTATAAACATGTTGATTTTATCTTTTCTATCACATCCATGTCAATGTTAGGGTTCAAGTGGATCATAACATCTAGGTGGCTCTCATGGTGGTATTTAGTATTGGTCCATGGTCAATGCTTCTTGTCATGGGCATATACTCTTATATTTAGATATTGTTACCTATTTTCAATATTATGGAGGTTTTAGGAGTCTAATAGAGGTAAATAATTTATAGGGAGGAAAAATAATATATGTAACTAATAACCATCTGGGAAAGTGTGTAACCATTAGACTTCCTAATATGGTAGAGACACATGATGCCACTGGCCAACTAACAAGTGATCTCTTGCTCAATGAGGCGGTCTAGTAAAATATAGGGTAGGTTAAGGATATCCCCTTGAATTCCTTCCACTATGATCATAGTATGGTCCTGATAGTATCAATAAGCATAGATGTTGAGATTAGTGGCTTATATCTCCTTAGAGAGCCTTGCCATCAGCTTCTCATTGATGAAAAAGTATATTGAGAGTATAAATGATCATATATGTCTATAATATAATGTTTGTAGTGGTTATATAGATTCATGAAGGCTACATGCACCACATACCATGTTGGTACTCATGGAAGGAAAGTTGTGATCTAAAAATTCATAGTAGCATAGGGGGCATTGACTAAATATGACTCCATGTAAAATTTGCCTCCAACCCATGCTCTATTGACCTTTTGATGATTTAAATGTGATAACGTCCCCAAGAGTAGGGAATTTATCCATTTTTATTATGATATTAATTAATGGGACCCAACTCTTATTGACATCCATAATGTCTTTAGCCCCATGTAGTTGATTGAACTACAACATGTCAATTCACACTCATGTTGGTAATGTTTTGATGGCATAGAAGTTAGGGTGATATTTGTTCACCTAGTGATCAAAGTTCTTGGCTTAGTCCTTAAGTAACTCATATATATATAATGAGTTCTCAACCACATGTAAGTGACCTATGCATCATATAGAATGTCAAACTCTAGGAGATTATAGTATAGCTCAAAGGAAACCCATGATATTTATACAATTTGGAGGTCTACATTAGGTGAATGGATAAAGTTATGGGTGCATTTATAGGTATGAAGTAGATTTATAAAGAGGTTTCTACATAGAAATATTTTGGGATTAGTGACATATTTATGCAAGCTCAAGCCTCTGATGGATATGAGATCATTAAAAAACTTCACATCATCATCCTTTAGTTTTTCATCATTATTAGGCCTCTATATATCTTTAATGGTTTTGACAATCTCATTATGATGCTTATATTTTGTGATTCCTATTGACCAATTCTTGGTATTTTAAGCTAAAAATTGGGCACCCCTCTTATTTTTATTGAAAAAGTCTTTTGATCTAGGTTTGGCTAGTTAATCCCTCAGCTACCTTGTGAAAATTTTCTTAGACAAATCATTTTACATGAAAAATTAAGTGTTTTCCTATTTTTCTTGCCAAGTGCTTTCAGGTCTAATAGGCAAGAGTTGAATTGAAACTCATTTTGGTCTCAAATGCTTAATATTGAAAGTAAATTACTTTAGAGGGATTTTTATCAGCAAAATGGACCAAGTTCAAAAGGCCAAAGGGTCATTTATAAAAAGTCTAAAGGGTAGCTGCCCTTGTAGAGGGCACTTAAGTGACAAATAATACCTTTAAAATTCTTATAAAAATCAACTTGGAGGCCAATGATCCCTTACAAGGGGTAGGCAGTGAGCAAAATGGACCTTTGAGAAAATCTCAAAGGGTAACTTTGAGCTTGAATTACCCTTGCGGAGGGAAGCTAGTTGAAGTAGAGGGGCAAGGTAGAGAGCTCGAAAAGGACTTGTCCTTTAGAAAAGTTGAAATCTAAAGATAGAATTCATTCATACTTTTTTTTTGAAGGAAATCCAATGATGAAAATTCAATAGAGAATTCTTTCAGACAAAATATTCGAAGGAATTCCTTTAAACATTTTGTCTAATAAAATTTGATAGCCAAAGAAAGTCTAAAAAAATTTGGAAGACAAAATTCTGAAGGGTAGGTGTCCTTATGAGGGAACATGGATTTGAAAAGTGGACCTTTTCAGATTTTATAAAGGGTTACTTTCCCTTAAAAAGGGTTCATTTGTAAAAAGTTGAAGGAATTGTCCTAAGGGGTGACAGGCCCATGAACATCAAATTCAAGGTGATAAGCTAGCCGTCAAGATTCAAATATCTGGTGATAGACCCGAAAACATCAAATTCAAGGTGGTGAGCTAGCCATTGGGAAGTAATCAAAGAAGAATTCTTTTAGAAAAAATGTTTGAAGGAGTTCCTTTAGACATTTTTTCCCAAAGGAATGAAGGAAAGAAAATCCAATAGTGTAAACTCAGAAAAGGAAGAATTCCTTCAAATAAAATGTCTGAAGGAATTCCTTCAAACATTATGTCCAAATAAATTCAAATGCCTAAGATCCTAAGGAATGACTCAATGACCCACCAAGGAAAGGAGCTCGGGAGGAAATTCATAAGCACCGAAGAGCTCGAATTACCAGAAAAAAGGAAAAAATAGCAAGGAAGGAGAAAAATAGAGTGGGTAACCTAGAAGGTGGCCATGCACACATAAGACAAAAGATAAAAATGCTCTAGGTGGCATAAAAAGTCAAAGTGTAGACCCAAGGATGAACTAGACCAAGGTAGGTGGCATAAGAGTCATTAGTGGGAGAAGTAAATACACTTGAGTGAAATAGTCTCCAGCAAAAACTAATAAAGGGATTGGTTGTGAGCATTAAAGGGGAATATCCCATGTGATCTTTCTTTTCCATTAATGAATAGCCAGTTATACTCAGCATTAATGAGATCATGGCCTAGTTAATGTAATTTGGAGATGGCCTTGTCAGTTGCAAGGAAGAGTAACCCATGATATTGTAGGCTTGAACATCAAGGGCAAAGACTTAAGCACCTAAAGCATGGCTTTCCCATATGTATTTAAGAAGAGATAAAAACAACATGGGATTATGATTGCTACAAGAGTGATTAATATAGCATGGATCTCCTTCCATTGACTGGTCAATGATATATTTTCCAAGTTCTCTATATAGTTGTAACTTCTCATTTTGAAAAGGATCTCTCAGCATTGTATGGTGAATCCCTAAAGAAATTTACCTTGAATCAAAAGAAGCATTTTACGTACATTTGAGTTGCACTTTTGTATATGTCTATGGTCTCATATTATGTTGATTCATTTACTTTAATACTTTTATAAGTTTATAACAACATATCTAGTGTACTGTAAA
The DNA here is from genome assembly GCA_037957365.1 of Torreya grandis. Lineage (NCBI taxonomy): Eukaryota > Viridiplantae > Streptophyta > Pinopsida > Cupressales > Taxaceae > Torreya > Torreya grandis. The sequence continues at coordinate 794,021 of JARHVA010002681.1, forward strand.
TCTTTTTCTATAAGTGAACAAGAAGTGTCCAACTTGAAGCATAGGTGCATATGAATAGACTGTCCAATAGTGTGTCTTTTGAACACCTTTGGTAGTTTCTTCCTCCTTATACCTTCATATGATCCCTTGTTGAAACATTGATGCAATCAATTTCTCATTCAAATGAAGTGTCTATTGGCTTCTCTTTGGTGTAAAGTGTAGGTAAAAGTAGAGCAGACCAACCAGTTTGGTACATCACCACATTAGTTAGGTTCTATTTTTTAATTTATCTCTCTTTCCCCCCCATTATTAGTAATAGAAAATCTAGGGACTTAAGGTGAATCAAGGGGATCTAGCCCCTAATCTAGAGAACTATCCTTCAAGTTTTCCACCCATAGCAAGAGGAATGATTCCATTGTGCCACATGGAGGAAAGGAACTGAGTATCCTTTTTGAGGGTACAATCCATAATGTCAATTGTTTTTAGTAGGCCTAATGGGACTCATGTTTGTGTCCTACAAGTTTTAATATAGGTGTTAGTCTTGTTATTATAAAAAAGCCAAAATAAGGAACTATAATCCAACACCTGGTGACTCCTTTTCAGGAACTCATTCTCTAGTTCATGATTAGCCTAGCATCCCATGCCTAAGGTCACCATAAGATTATCTTCTAGGGGTACCCATTTTTAATTTATTGAGTCACCTTTAAACTTAGAAAAAAGGCTAAGGTTTGAAACTACTCATCCTTACATAGCAAGCCACTTTCTCAAACCACCCATAAAATACACCTACTCAAGGAGACCCTAGTTGAATCCTTTCACATCCATGGCTTTCCCTTTTGTGGCCTTTAGTGGTCAGAGTCCCTTGAACCTTCTACATTATGACCCAATTCTAGGGACATCTCTCAAAAGTGTTCCTCCCTTTAGTGGAGAGGGCCCAATCACTGATATTGAGCATATTAGAAACATATCCAACCTCTACAACATCCATAATATCACTGAGGAAAATGTAGCCATCAGATCATTGGTCTTGTCCTTTAAAGGGAAAGTTTTGGACTGGTATGGGACCTTGGATATGAACTTAGTTGGCTCATGTAATGAGTTAGGGACCCTCTTGACAAATGGGTTTAGAGAAAAAAGTGACCATTTTTCTCTAGTTGAGCAACTGACCACCATGAAAAGAGCCCCACATGAATTTATGCAAGATTTCAACACTAGGTTCCAAAATACTTGGGATAGAATCCCAATTCTTGTGAGGCCAACCCCAAGCTATGCTTTCCTTTACTACTTAAGGGCACTAAATAGTGACATTTTTGTCATGATACATTCCATAGGTGGACACATTTTGCCCACTACTTATGAGATAGCCATAGTTGCTAAAAATTGCCTAGTTCAAGTAGGAAAGATAGCTCCTAAACCTCATATAACACTCTTTCCTTATTTTCATCCCTTACTTTAGTCTATTTCACCCACTCTAGATCCTCTACCCAATCAAGAGAGGTTGCTTTCTACGCCTGTAAATGATCTTCACAAAGTTAAGATCCTATTGTAGAGTGTTACCACTGAGTTAGTTACCCTCAAGAGGCAACAAGCTCAGAGTTATAGGCCAAATCAAGGCTACCAGTAGTTTGGGTAGATAAATAGACCTCCATTATAGAATTACAATTAAGGATAAGGTTAGATTACCCAATTTAATCCTTATCAGAGCTATAATCCAAATGCCCCTTCATCTTCGAAGGCTCTTGTCCCCACTCAAAATAATTTGGTGTAGGAGCAACCTAATTATCCACCCTTGGGGCATGGTTAAGAATAGGTTGCTTATGCCAATGAGCTACCAAATCAAATTATGAACATGCAAGGTGATCAGGCAGCCCAATTCTCAAGTTTTAAGATGTTAACACAACTTGGGATAGACAACATGTAGGCTCAATCTAATTCCACTCTTATGAATCACTTGGAAGGGGAGTTTGATGCAATCAACTATGTGTGGAATGTAAGTGACTAGAATGATTGTGTTGTAGCTAACACCAAGTTTAAAAGAAGAGATATGTATGAAGCTCAAGTAGCTTTTTAGGCACTTACAACATCTCTTTCATCACAAGTAAATCAAAGGTTTCTTAATTATAGACCACTATTTGCAGCTTTAACTCCTCAAGGTGTATCACAATTTACAAATGTCCCCAAGGATACCTCCAAGGGGGGTAATACTTCAATCAATTTAGTAGACCAAATGAAGAAGTTATACATGAACATCTCATTATGGGATTCTTTAGCACTACTAGGGCAAAAGGATATACTCCAAAAGGAATTGCATGGGCTAGGTAAGTGAGTTCTCCTAACAAAGAATGATAATGTGTTGATGGTAAATGGGGCTTCTCCCATGACAAGTCAAGCAAAGAAGGATGAAAATCTCCCTCCTTTTTATTTTTCATTGATCATTGGTGATTTCTTGGTCTAAAATTACATTATTTATGGTGGAGCAATCAACTTAGTCATGCCCTAATGCATTGTTGATAGCCTAGGCCTCAACTATGAGAAAATGACCAAAGGAGTTCTATAATTGGATGGATCACCAGCCAAAACCTTGGGAGTGGTAAGAGGCTTGAATCTAACTCTCCATGCCTATCCAACCTTCTTAATTCCCCATGACGTGGTAGTGGTAGATGTTCCTCCTTACTTCGCTCTTTGCTTATCCATAGATTTCATGTCCAAGATAGGTGGATACTTAATAGGCAATTAGTCTTACATGGTTTTTAGGATAGATTATGGAACTAAGGTGAAGATTGAGTCAGAGCCCATCCATAAAGATCACCTAGATTCATACTCACCTAAAGAAATGAATGTTAGCTACACTATAATTGATGAAGAAGAACTCCAGGTAGACCAATCTCCATCATCTTCCCTTGTAGGAGTTGCTGACTTGCTCTTAGATGAATGGGGAAATGATAATTTTGAGCATGATCCTTACAATTTCTTTGAAGAGGCTAGTCTTGGAGTTTACTACATGCATGAGAAAGATGATTTCATTCCAAATTTGATGAAGGCAAACCAAGAGGACTATGGTTTATGGAATTTATTCTTTGATGGATCTATAAGCAAGTTGGGAGCTAGTGTTGGAGCAATGCTAGTTTCAACTTCAAAGGAGAAATACTCCTCAACTTTTAGGTTCCAGTTCTCCTACACTTTCAATGTAGTGGAGTATGAAACTCTTATTCATGGTCTAAAATGGGAAAGGAAGAGAGGAATCAAAGAATTGCAAGTGTTTGGAGATAGTGAGTTGATTGTGGACCAAGTGAGGGGTCCAAACTTGACCAAGAACTCCCTACTAAAGTTTTAAAAACATAGAGTATGGGACCTAATAGAGAGCTTCACTACTTTCTACATCACTTTCATCACAAAAGAGGAGAACAAGCATGTGGATAGACTAGTAGCAATTGGTGCTCAATTTGATATCCCAAAGGGGGTAAGACAAAGAAATAATCAACACCATTTAAAGGTGATAGTGAGGCCCTCCATACTAGACAATGTCACCAACTGGCAAGTGTTTGATAGTAACCAATTCTTATAGGAGGAAGCTGAGTTCACTTCTAAGAATCAATCTAAGCTATAGTAGTAGTATGATGGGCATATTGTTTAGCTTAAGACCAATAAACTTCCTAAAGGTTTGGTGACTCTTGAGAGAATTTTTAATGAAGATGACCAAATCAAGAAAGACAAAGTAAGCATTTCACCAAGAAATAAAATTATGAAAGGGTAAAGATCTACAAGGATAAGCTACTTTCACTTGGGAAGGTATGTACCAATGAATAAAAGTATGATTTCATTATGTTATGTTAAGAGTTTGTCAATGTCTTTGCTTAAAATTATGGATATTTGAAAGGGTTTGACCCAAGCTTGGATTAACACACTATTGAGCTAGAAGAAGGTGTCAAACCCATCAAGCAAAAGAAAAGGCCAATTAATCCAAAGATTGAGCCTCTCATGAGGAAGGAACTCACCAAACTGATCGAGTCTAGGATCATCTTCCCTATCAAACACTCATTTTAACTAGCTAATTTGGTCCCCATTAGGAAGAAGAATGGAGAGATTAGGCTGTGTGTGGATTTTAGAGACCTAAATAGAGTTTAATTAAGAAATCACTATCCCCTCCTAAGTATGGATCAAATTATTTAGATGGTGATAGGTAGTGAAAGATTCTCCTTCTTGGATGGATACTCTAGATATAATCAAATTCTTGTGTAAGATTATGCTAGTACAAGATATCTTTCACCACCAAGTGGGGAAATTTCACCTACAGGAAGATGTTATTTATACTATCAAATGCTAGAGATACATTATAAAGCACTATGGATATGGATTTCGAAGGTTTGATAAATGGCATTGTCTTGATTTATCTTGATGATGTGACATTATTCTCTAAGGAGTCAAGTGAACATCTAAAGTACCCAGGCAAATCTTTGAGAGGTGTAGAGAGTTTGGAATCTCTCTCAACACTAAAAAATGCATGTTTTTTTTCATAAAGGTAAACTCTTGGGCCATGTCATTTCAAAAGAAGGCTTATCTATTGATCTAGAAAGAGTGCATGCCATCGTAGCATTATCCTTGCCTAAGCACAAGAAGGGCCTGCAAAGTTTCTTTGGTAAAATAAATTTCATTAGGAGATTCATTCCTAAATTTATTGAGATGGTTAAGCCACTAACTTCCATGCTAAGGAAGAATGATATGTTCATGTAGACAGTAAGAAGAAGAGAAAGCTTTAAAGACATCAAGAAAGATATCACCCAAGCTCCCACCCTGACTAGTCTAGATTTTTCCAAGGACTTCAATCTCTACACCTTTAGAAATGAATAGGTAATATCTACTATGATCACCCAAGTGAATGGTGAGAATTTAGAATAACCTCTCACTTTTTTAATCCAAGGCTTAGAAGGCTATGAGATTAGGTACACATATGTTGAGAAATAGGTACTTGTAGTCTTACAAAGTTCAAATAAATTTAGACATATGTTGTCTAATAGCAAGATTCACATCATGGTGCCACATCCTAGTGTAAAAGACTTCTTGTTGAGATGTGACTTGAATGAAAAAAGCGTAGGGTGGATCACCAAAGTTATGGAGTATGATGTAGATATCAAGACCACCAAGTTGATAAGGGGAAGAGGGCTATGTGAACACCTTGCTATAGAATACAAAGAACCAAAGGAGGATGTTTTAGTGCTCCATGATGAAGCTACATAAAAAATACCTACAATCATAAAGAGTTAGGTACAAGACATGGTTCATTTCCTTCAAACTGGTGAGTGTCCACAATGTCTTGATAAGACCAGGAGGAGGTATTTTAAGCTCCAATCTCTTCCTTATGTCCTAGTTGATGGAGTGTTGTTTAAAATAGACATTTTATGGGTAATCTTGAGATACATTGATTCAGACCAAGTCAATAGGGTACTATTCATGTTCCATGATGGACCATTTGGTGGCCACATTTCTCCCAAGGCCATAGCTATAAGGATTATGAGGGCTAGCTACTTTTGGCCTAGTTTGTTTAGAGACACTCATGCTTGTGTGAGTAAATATCAAAAATGCACTTTCTTTGATGGGAAGTAATGGCTGGCTAGAATGCCTCTTCATCTTATTCAAGTGGAATACCCATTCATGTAATGGGGGTTGAACTTCATAGGACTGATCAACCCTCTTTCTAGTGTTGGCCATAAGTGGGTCATGACTACTACAGATTATTTCACAAGATGGGTAGAATCCATCACTTGAAAAGAAGCCAATGAAAGTGTAGTCCTAGACTTCTATGAAGGCATAGTGATGAGATTTGGGGTCCTAACCATAATCATTTTAGATAATGCATTAGATTTCATGGGAACAAAGACAAATGAGTGCGCATTAAAGTATGAAATCTATCTCAACACTTATTCCAAAAACTACCCACAAGGGAATGGGCTAGATGAATCCATAATTAAGAACCTAATTAGGATCATTAAGAGGATAATAAAGG
>JARHVA010002681.1:805000-822500 GCA_037957365.1 Torreya grandis
GGATTAATTACATTCAATTCTAATGTCTTAAAATATCTTTAAACACAAATTAATAGGCCATCATCCAAAATGTATGAAATATTGAGGAATTGGAAACCTAACAAGTGGCCAAGATTCTATAAAGGATGGGGATCATATTATAGAGAGGGCCAAGAATTTTCAAAATTTACATCATGTATCATTCCCCCTTTCCTCTAAGAAAATGGATGTGTTGGTCATATCACATATTATCCCAAAGGTTCCAAAAATAAATTTACCTTATTCTTACATACCCCAATATCAAGTTCCTTTTAGTCCAAACATTTCATTATATAAATTCTCTTCCCTATGCCAAAATCTACCTCCTGTCCTTAACTTAACTTAAAGGATTTAATTTTACACCTACTAAAAATATAAGGTGAGATAAAGATATCTACATCACTTGAATCAATCAAAATTTCTAATTGAAAATAATAAATTTTACCTCTTGTCTCAATCAAGTGGAATGCATATCAATGTTTTGATTTCAAAAACATCATACACCTAATTATTAGCTATATATTTTTGTAAAAATAAGATACAATCCTTATGTTATTGATTATCACTGCACTCCTAACATTGTATCATCCTTTGTGGTGATAAGGTAACAATGTAAGCCTTAATGGTTGGTCCACTAGAGATAAGTTTTGGTTTATTGTTATTTCTAGCATTCTATTTTTCATAATTTTAACTCTTTTAAATCTTATTAAGATTATATCAATTTCCAAAATTAACATACTTACCAAATTACTTCAATTTAGTAGTACTTTTAAACTTATTTCCAATAGGAGAATTTGAATCCTTAGGCTTAATTTTCAGCCTTTGTTTTTCAATTCTTGTCTTGCCTTATGGCATGATTCTCCTTTTATTTCACTCTATGAGTAGAATCAATATATATAGCCAAATTATGAGGATTTTTAATTTTAATTCCATATATTATCACCTCATATAATACCAACATACAATTAGTTACCTTATTCTCTTTGTCATGCATGTAGTTCACATAAATTAATAGACCGAGAAAATTGTTTTCATACTCAACTATAATCATGTTGCCTTGTTTAAGAAGTTAAAACTCAGTTGATTTCTATTAATTATATATATAAATCTATAGACGATATTTATTAATTATTTAGTACCTCATTCTTGTACACTTGGAAAACTTAGACCTTGATTATTCCTCTCAATTCTAGACTTTTTTTCTTATACAAGTCTCACATCTGATATCTCATTATGCTCATTATTCATCTTTTAGTCTAATCAGTATCATTATAATGACTTAGACATTATATATTAGCCATAATTCTTATAACCTACTTATTATCCATCTCCATAATTTTGGGACATGTACCTATTTTCTTGCTCTATAAACATTAGCATCCCATCCAGTTGCCTATGTTAATATAGGTGTCCTACCATGATGCAAGTGTCAAGTGAACTAAAGTCATTCGATTTATAAATGAAACATATTACTATGGTCAACCTAAGTGATTTAATGTGATATTTTCTCTAAAGGTTTTAGTATAAATATAAGATCAACCCTCATTCATTTCCAACCTAGCACAGACCTAACACAAACCTAGCAAAAACCTAGCACAAACCTATAAAAGACCTAACATTGATATCAAATAGTATTACAAGAGAATTAAAATTAAAAAATCTTTTGTATTTTATCATATTTTCACATCAATCAAAGGAACATGACATTTATAGGTTTAAAGTACTAAAGGATCAACTCAAGAGCTCAATTTTCTAAGTTATAAGTTAGGTCACTATTGTACTTATCTTTTACATATTTGATAATTATGCACACACAATCCAATATGTAGAGAATAAATACATAATTTTGAGGCCCTAATTGGAGTATTTTCTATGTAGGCAACACTCATTAATAAAGGGGATTTTAGGGTATCTCAACATAATGTTTCCACTAATCCATTTTTCCACATTTATTATGAAGATGAAGAACTAAGGTTTTACTATTTAACAAGGAGTGATAATCCATGACCTACACAATATTAGTACATGTACCTATTTTATTTCTCTCTAAACACTAGCATCCCATCCATCTACCTATGCCAATGCAAGTGTCCTAACATGATACAAGTGTCAAGTGACCTAAATTCTTTTGATTTATAAATGAAACATATTAATATGGTCAACCTAAGTAATTTAATATGATATTTTCTCTAAAGGTTTTGGTATAAATATAAGATCAACCCTCATTCATTTTTAACCTAGAACATACCTAAAATAAACCTATAAAGACATAACATTGATATCAAATAGTGTTAAAAGAGAATTAAAATTAACAAATATTTCTTATTTTCTCATATTTTCATATCTATTGTCCCCAAAAATGTCAGCTCATTTTTGGGACAACATATGAACTATTTTGGTTCAATAGGCCAAAAGTATCTCTTCCCTTCCCAAAAATTGTTTTGTGCATTCAAATTCTCCATTTTTCAAGCTTCTCAAATTTACAGACTCCACAAGTTTTTATGGACTCTATAGGTTCATTTCTATGGACTCTGCAGGTTCAAATCTATGGACTCCACAGGTTTCTACAGACTCTATAGGTTCATTTATATCGACTCTATAGGTTCATTTATATGAACTCTACTGGAAAGACACAGGTTCAACACTTATCCATTTTTTTTAAATTAATAAATTCAAAGGGGTCTTCCAAGAGCCTGAAGGATAGGTGCCCTTGTAGAGGGCGCTTAGCTGCCAAAGTGAACCATTGCAAAAGCTTGAAGGCCACCCAAAAGATCCTAAAGGGTAAGTACCCTCATGGGAGGCTCTCACCAAAGAAAATGAACCATCTTTAAAGACATCGAAGGACAAGTTCCCTCTAGGAAAGATCAAACCTCTAAGAGAAGTAGAAGCCACCATGTGTCCCTTATAAAGTCAAGTAGAAGCTACCAAGTGTCATCTACCAGGACACAGTTACTAGTAAGTTTTAAAGTAGTGAAACATGCCATGTGTCCCATTATAACTCATCAGAAGCTACCAGTGTCAACATCTACATCTTCTTCCTTTTTGTTTCGTAAAGACTGTGGCAGGACTTGGGTGAGTTTCTAAAGTCAAGTAGAGCGTGACAAGTGTCATCATCTACATGAATACAAATGAGTCTTGAATGTTTCTACAGTGTCTCTAAGAGTTTGGTGGAAGCTGCCACATGTCATCTTTTATAGGATTCTCAAAAGGTATCTAAAAATAATGGAAGTTGCCACATGTCCTTTGTAAAGCCCAATGGAAGCCACCAAGTGTCCTCGCTTGTTTCATAATGGAAGATGCCATGTGTCACTTGCTAAAATCAGTGAAAAGTAGCCTCAAAAAAATAAAGAGGTAGCGATGGATGATTCCAAAGGAAGGTTCAAAGGTTCAATCAGTCAGTTCAAGTGGTTGGTTCAAAGGAGTGCCCTAAAGCCCATAGGTCAAAGTATTCTTGTAGAGGGTAGGTGATGAGCAAAATAGACCTTTCTTAAAGCCTAAAAGATGAACCATTGAACCGTTGAACCTTGAAACAAAATGGTTTAATGCGGTTGTTTAACATAATTGGTTCAACACAGTTGGTTCAAGTGGTCAAGTGAATGAATGAAATATAAAAAAGTGCTTGAACTATTAAACCATTGAACTATTAAACCTTGAACCAAAATGGTTCAATGGGTTAAAAGGTTCATAGGTTCAATGGTTTGAAGGAAGCTCCAAACAAAGAAAGAAAGTGATTGAACTAACTGAACCATTGAACCGTTAAACCGTTAAACCATTGAACCTTGAACCAAAATGGTTTAATAGTTCAAAGGTTCAAAGGTTCAATGTGGATGGTTCAAAGGAGTGTCCTAAAGCTGAGAGAACAAGTGCCCTTATGGAGGGTGGTGAACTAAGGGCAAGTGCCCTTGCGGAGGGCAGAGAACATTGGTTTAAAGATCAAAGGAAGTGCCAGACAAAGGGATGGTTCAATCGAAGACCAAGAAAGTGATTGAACCAAGAAAGCAATTAAACCAAGAAAGTGATTAAACTAGGGAAGTGATTGAATCATTGATGTCCCCACATATGTCAAATTTAAGATAATGAAATATCTATCAATTTTCAAATAAAACACAGATCCTATGAATAAATTCAGCGACCAGCCAAAGAGATAACTCAAGAACTTAGATCACACAAAAAAGGATAAAATATAGCTAGGAAAGGGGGAACAATATATTAAGATTAGAAATATCCATGCATAGGATATGTTTTTAGAAGGTGAATCAGTCCACCAAGTGGACATCAGAAGAGTGTGAACATTTAATGGCATGGCCTATTTTTCTGCATTGAGTAAAACAAATAGCTGTGCACACATCAAGAAACACATCAGGCCACCTATATTAAAAACTAATGCTCAATCCCAGCATACTCCATGGATAGAATTTAAAATGCATTAAAGGCATTGAACACATCATAGGCCATTTTTGTGAAATAAAGTGCCCAAGTCTTTCTTGGAGTACTATATATTGGAATCTCTCTTATTGTTCTAGCAAGATCTCTCTTTGTTATCAAAAACAAAACTCTGCCCAAATTGAAAGGCATTACTAAGACTTTGAGCTCAGATTATTGATCATATTTCATTATTTGAATAAGAAAACAAGTGACTTTTCAGACTTTATGCTGGAATAACTTGGTTGTTGGGGAAATTGTTCATATGTTTGTTTCCTTAATACATTTTTTTTGTCTATCTAATTAAATAAGTAGAATTAGTGAAAGTAATCAGGAAGGCATCCTGAAGCTGGTTGTGGAGAGACTTTGTGCTGCCACAATTGTCTTTAGTGTGTTTTCTTTCTTTTTCTATGTAAAAGATCTTGGGATGAATTTGTGCCCTCATTATCCTTGGTATTTTGTTTCTGTGTAAAGGACCTTGGGATGACTTTGTGCCCTTATTGTCCTTTGTATCTCACTCTTTGGAAATTAAGGTGAAGACTCTGTGCTATATTTCATCTTGCTGTGTTACTGTGCCTTGTTACAGTTACTTGTCACTACCTGAAAGGTTCTTATTGTCTATTGCACAATACTTATGAAAGAAGAGGAGTGCCTTCTATCATTTCATTAGGATTTCTCCTTTGATTTGTGAACATCATCTCTAAAAAAAGAGAGATGGATGGTTTATCTTACCCCTAAGTATTATTTTTTGCCTATATATATAGTATATAGCTCTTGCATATTTACAGGGAACCTCCCCTTGATGAGAGGAGAGATTTGTCCCCTTTTAATGTAGTAAACCTGCACATCTAGCTAACCAATTTCCCTATGTTGTGGTTGAAGGGACCTATATTTCTCATCAATTAGCTGATTGAAAAAATATTCACCCAATAGTTTTTGGTGACTCCATTAGGGATGAATGTGTAGTTTGAAGCCCCAAGTTTCAGATTGAAGCAGTCCCTACCCTTATCCATTATAAACTCTAGCAACTTCATTGTATGTCTCACTTATTATCATTATAGCCTTACCATATCCCTCCACCTCCACACTAGTTAGGGAAGAATGTGTAGTTTTAAGCCTCAAGCTTCAAGCTAAAGTAGTGCTAGTTCTTTTCCATTTTTATTTTTACACTCTGGCAGATCCACAATATATGTGAAGCCAAAGGGAAAAAGGTATTTTTGACCCTGTATTCAAGTTGGTACAGTAAAATAATTTTGATCTATTTCCTTAACCATCTCACCTCCAATGAACCAAGAGCTTTCCTCCTACTAAAGTCAAGTCTCCATTACCGGGTAAAGCCTTCATTTTTTCTATTAATAAAGCTTTGTCAATACTTACCCCTCTAAGATTTATTATCCCACCTTTCCATAGTCATACTATGGCAGTTCAAGGCCCTTGGGGTAACTCTTTTGGCCCACTCAATTTGACTCCACCCCTACATGAACTTCCATGCAACTCAAGAAAGAATTCCCCAAATTCTTTAGGGATGGGAAAGTTCACCCTAATGAACACATTGCAGCCTTCATCACAGCCTGTGGCATAATAAGAGTGGAATTTGAGGATGTGGCAGTTAGGCTTTTCATGGAAACACTACAAGGTGCTATTATGACTAGTTCTACCATCTGTAGGCTAGGTCAATGACTGATTGGAATACTCTTAAAGCTAAATTTGAAGCTAGGTTCAAGCCTATAGAAGATGTGCATGCCCTACTGGCTCAACTCACACAAATGAAGAAGGATCATCATGAGCCTATGAGGGATTTCATTGCTAAGTTTGACAAGCTCAGAAATTGGATTCCTATCATTGCTCAGCCTACATCTAAGAATCTCAAGTGCTTTTTCATCAACTCATAGCTGCCTGAAATGAGTTTTATGCTGAGATGTATTGGCCAAATAAACCTTGCTACAGCTCAAGATTTGGCTACTAAGGTAGAAGATGACCTTATCTTGGTAGGAAAGATAAGGAGAGACCCATACAGAGGTAAATCTTCTTCATCTTTTGAATACTCACCTACAGGCACCACTGATCAAATGGTGCAAAAGCTAGAAAATGAATTGATAGCCTTGAAAAGGCAAATGGCCCAAGGTATATCTATTCCTCCTAATCAGGATATGCCAAGGAGGACATTTAAAAACTAGTCATATTAAGGCAATGCTACCAAAATCAAGGGTAGCCAAATCATCTTCCTCCCCCAAAGGGGAAACTTACCATTGAAGCACCCCTAACCAATTTAGCAGTTGGATATCTTGAAACAAAATTTCATTTCTCTTTCCAACCTAAATTGAACCAATAAAATGACATTGATCTCTTTACAGAAGGCTAAGAAGAATTAGTTGGTGACTCCAACATTGGTTTCCTAAATTACCAGGATGAACCTAGAGGTAAAGGTGAAGTAGTTGATAGATCATATGTCGTATTCACCTAGTCCAAGAACTAGTCAACCCAACAAGCTGATAAAGGAAAAATAGGGGAAATTTCTCAGTCTATAATTTCAATTGCCAAATGAAGAAATTCTCTACCTTTCCAGCCAAAGGATCTAGTGAGTAATAAAAAGGTAAGTACATCAAGCATTCCTCTATCTTTAACTTCCATTTCATAAACTAGTACCACTCTTCCTAAAAACTAAAAAGATGAACTGTCTTCCTCTGTTCCTAGTCCATTTTAATCATTTGACATAATCGACCATGTCAAGAAGACCAAAATTCAAATATCTAAATTTGAATTCTCACAATCTAATCTTGAGCATTTGGATAGGTTAGTTCAGTGTGTGAATAATAAAGCCATTCCTTTAAGACAAGAGATTAAAAAGATAACTCATGATCCCCCAAGGAACATGTCCATCCCAAATAATCTTGTCATTTCTCCTCAAGCTACCCCTAGGAAAATAGAGCCTTTCTATGTTTTCCTATTGATAGATGGTCACAAGCTGAGCAACTACATCATTAATTTTGGTGCATTTGAAAATGTCATGCCTGCTAAGGTGGTAGAATCTCTTGGACTCATGTTGACCAAAACCTTTGGGAGATGCTTCTCCATGGAGAACAAATAAGTACTTCTATTAGGACAAATCAAGGATGCCCAATTTGCATTTGTAGCATTCCCAGACAAAAGAATCAAGATGACAGTCTTGGTGGTTGATGTTCCAGCCTCATACAACATTCTTCTACGGAAATTTTTTTGCAAGGATATTGGTGGAAAATTGAGCATGGATCTGTCTGAAGAGAGGATCCCTATCAAAGGCATCATGCAGAGGCTATTTCCTAAAAAGGAATCAAAATATGTTGTCACTCAAACATTAGCCCTTGAAACTTAAATTCTATCTAAATCTTTAAGCATGGGTAATTAATTTTTAACCACAGAGGTTATTCATGTTTCAACAAATGAAAGTCCTGTAGATGATGATCAAAGAATTGACTCAAATGAGACATTAAAAGAATTGGTAGGGTGCATCATAGATGAAAAAAGATCTTCTGCCTCTAATGATGAGAAATCTAAAAGAAGATCAATTTTTGATGATGTTTGGATCTTAGAATTTGATGGCAGCAATCTTCTACTAGCTTAGGGGTTGGGATTGTGTTGATATCTCCTCAAGGAGATATTTTTCCTTCTTCATATAAGTTGTAGTTTAGCAACACCAACAACACAGTTGAGTACAAATCTCTATTTCTTGGATTGAAGGCTACTCAAGATAAAGGCATCAAACTCCTTCATGCCAAAGGAGATATTGAACTGGTGGTTTGTCAAGTAAGGAACTTGTATCAAACTAAAAATGAGAGATTACGCCACTATCACAATCTAGTTTGGGATCAAATCAAAATCTTTGATGCTTTCAACATCTCTACCATTCCTAGAGAATTCAATGACCGAGCTGATACACTAGCTATTTAAACAACCCTCTTAGTTCCTCATCTAAACTTCAAAGGAAATATGTACACTATCAAATTGGTCTTTCGACTGAGTGTACCCAATAATGCCAATCATTGGCAAGTGTTTAACAATGATAACCAAATCATTTGCTTTTTAGAATAAAAAGATAGCTTTGAATGGCTATATTTTAAAGGCAGTGAACCTCAAAAGTGTGAATTAGCTCCTGAATCAAATATAGACATAGGTGAGGAGTTCCTATAGCTAAAATGGAATAAAATTCCTAAGGGACTATTTTCTCTCAAGAAACTTTTTGACAAGCATGACAGGTTCATCAAAAAACAACAAATAGATTCAAACTCCTCCCAGGGGTTTGATCAGATAAATTTGGGTACCAAGGAAGGTCCCAAGATGGTTAACATTGGCAAATGCTGCACTCCTGAGGAAAGGTTCAAGTTTACTACTTTGCTTTGCCATTACATGGATGTCTTGGCATACTCTTATGATGATCTGAAGTCACTCAGCTTTGAGGAAATTAACCATGAAATTCCTCTCAAGGATGATTCAGTGCCATACAAGTAGAAATCCTGGTAGTATAATCCAAAAATATCAGGTACTATTCTATCTAAAATACAAAAAATGTTAAATGCTAGAATCATTTTCCCAATCCATCATTCCACATAGATTTCCAACATAGTCCCTGTGAGGAAGAAGAACGGCAAAATTCACATCTATGTAGATTTTAGGAATCTAAATCAGTCATCTTTAAAGGATAACTATCCTTTATCCATCATGGATTAAGTACTTTAGATAGTGACTGGCTCAGAGATGTTATCAATGCTAGATGACTTCTCAAGATAAAATCAGGTTGAAGTTGGTGAAGTAGACCAATACAAGATTACCTTCACCACACCTTGGGGCATGTTTGCATATAGAAAGATGCCTTTTAGCTTGATAAATGCTGGCACCACCTTTCAGAGAGCAATGGACCTTACTTTCAAGGATGAGATTGGTAAGTTCATTATAGTTTATCTTGATGACTTGACCATCTTTTCTAAGCATCGCCTGGATCATATATGCCACTTGCAATAAGTGCTGGAGCACTGCTGCCAGAATGGCATTTCCTTGAACCCCAAGAAGTCAATTTTTGGAGTAATAGAGGGGAAACTTCATGGACACATTATGTCCAAAGGAGGTATAAAGATTGACTCAGATAGAGTCAAATCTATCTAAGAGCTTACCTTGCCTACAAGTAAGACTATTGTTCACTCTTTCTTCGAAAAGGTGAATTTCTTATGAAGGTTCATCCCCAAGTTTACTGAGAAGACTTGACACATTGTGAACATGATGAAGGGAAAGGCCACCTTCAGTTGGATTGAAGAAGGAAACTTAGCATTTGAGGATATCAAGACTGTCATTGCCCACGCCCCAATTTTGGATTGTCTAGACAACAACAAAGAGTTCACCATATATAGTTATGCTTCTGAACACATGCTTTTAGCAATTCTAGTTTAAAAAAATAAAGAAGGTATAGAATCTCCCATTTCTTTCATGAGCTGCCCTCTCAAAGCTCATGCACTAAAATACTCAAACATGGAGAAGCACGCTTATGCAGTGGTGAAGGCGGTCAAGCATTTCCACTTCTACATCTTCAATTCTCACACTACTACCTTATTTCCTAATACCATGGTCAAATCCATACTAACTCAATAGGAGTTTGGGATGAAAAGAGGAAATTGGATTACAAAGATCTAGGAGTTTGATCTAGTCATCAAGCCAACAAATCTAGTACAGGGAAAAGGCTTATGCGAATTAATTGTTGATAATAAACCAAAAGAAATAGAGAATGAAGAAGCAGAGGTGAAAGACACACTGATAGTCCTCTTTGTCTCCACCACAAATGAGTGGTATTTAGGTATTGCTCATTTAATTACTTATGGTGAGTGTCGTACTCATCTATCTTACAAAGAAAGGAGAACTATCAAGTTGAAAGCTGCAAATTTTGTCCTTTGGAACAACGACCTATACAAGAGGATCCTTGATGGAGTATTCCTTTGTTGTGTGGACAAGGAACAACAAAGCCAACTTTTGAAATCCTTCCATGATGTAGCCTATGGAGGAAATTTTTCTACTCCTGTGACTAACCATAAAATTTTATGAGCCAGGTATTACTGGCCAACTCTTTTCCAAGATGCATATAAGTGGGTAAGAAAATGTGAACTGTGCTAGCAGTTTGTTGGGAGACCCAAGTTAGCTACCCTACCTCTCAATCCAATGGTCATAGAAGAACCATTCTAACAATAGGGAATTAATTTTATTGGAGCTATAAACCCATCTTCAAGTGTTGGACATGATTATGTCCTTACAACAACTGACTACTTCACCAAGTGGGTGGAAGCAATTCTAACCAAGAATGCTACTACAAAAGTAGTGTGTAATTTTCTCAAGGAGAATATCATTTATAGGTTTGGGGTCCCAACCAAGATTATTACTAATAATGTAGCTTGTTTCACTTCCCAAGAGATTACATAATTCTATTTTTACTATGGGATTACTCTCTCCTACTCTTCTTATTACTTTCCACAAGGGAATGGACAAGCTGAATCAAGCAATAAGAACTTGGTGACTATCATCCAGAAGCTAGTGGATGACAACCAAAGGAAATGGCATAAAGCATTGGTTGATGCTTTGTGGGTAGATAAAAGTACACTAAAGAGAGTTATTGGTATGTCTCCTTTCTAACTTCTTTATGGTATCAATGCTGAGAACCAATCACCTTGGAATTACTAGCATTAAAATTGGCTAAGGCAATTGAAGATCAAACATATGAAAGCCCCCTTGATAAGAGGATCATGTGCCTGAATAAATTGGATTAGTAGAGAACTATGGTGGTAGACTAAATTTCTGCCCGTCAAAGTCTGGTGAAGAAGCTCTTCAACCAGAAGGCAAAAAACCATGATTTCCAAGGTGGAGATCAAGTCCTATTGTGGGACAAGAGAAGAGAACCAAAGAGGATACATGGGAAGTTTGATTCTCTTTAGAGAGGCCCATTTATTATCCATCAACTCAATGGTGAGAATAACTACCTATTGAAATATCAAGATGCCACACTCTTTTCTCTACCTCACAATGGGCAACATCTGAAACTCTTCAACTCTTGAAGTATCAAATAAGTTCACCTATACATGTGTATATTTGTATAGTCTTTATTTCTACTTTGTGTTATTAATTTTCATTTTTTGGAGCCTTTTTTTTGGGTATAATGACTCCATATCCCAATGGCATACTTCAAGGCACTGGAGATTTTGGTTTCTACTCCCCATAGCTATTCCAATTTTTCAACTGAAGGAAGTTCCCCAACTGGAGCCAGCTGTTGTCCCCAAAAATGTTAGCTCATTTTTGGGAAAACATATGAACTATTTTGGTTCAACAGGCCAAAATTATCTCTTCCCTTCCTATAAATTATTTTGTACATTCAAATTCTTCATTTTTCAAGCTTCTCAAATCTACAGACTCTGCAGGTTTATATGAACTCTGTAGGTTCATTTCTACAGACTCTATAGGCTCAAATCTATGGACTCCATAGGTTTCTATAGACTCTATAGGTTCATTTCTATAGACTCTATAGGTTCATTTCTACAGACTTTGCAAGAAAGACACAAGTTCAACACTTAGCCATTTTTTTGAATCAAGAAATTCAAAGGGGTCTTCTAAGAGCCTGAAGGATAGGTGCCCTTGCAGAGGGTGCTTAGCTACCAAAGTGGACTGTTGCAAAATCCTGAAGGCCACCTGGAAGATCTTGAAGGGTAGGTACCCTTGTAGGAGGCTCTCACTAAAGAAAATGAACTATCTATTAAGACCTCACAAGATAAGTTCCCTCCAAGAAAGATCAAACCTCTAAGAGCAACAAAAGCCACCATGTGTCCCTTATAAAGTCAAGCAGAAGCTACCAAGTGTCATCTATCAGGACACAATTACTAGTAAGTTTTAAAGTAGCAGAACATGCCACATATCCTATTATAACTTAGCGGAAGCTGCCAAGTGTCAACATCCATAGCTTCTTCCTTTTTGTTTTGTAAAGATTGTGGTGGGCCCTGAGTGAGTTTCTAAAGTCAAGCAAAGTGCGAAAAGTGTCATCATCTACATGAATCCAAATGAGTCTTGAATGTTTCTACAATGTCTCTAGGAGTTTGGTGGAAGTTGTCACATGTCATCTTCTATAAGACTCTCAAAATATATCTAAAAATAGTGGAAGTCACCACGTATCCTTTGTAAATCTTGATGGAAGCCTCCAAGTGTCCTCACTTATTTCATAATGGAAGACACCATGTGTCACTTGCTAAAATCAGTAGAAAGTAGCCTCAAACAAAGAAAGAGGTACTGACAGATGATTCCAAAGGAAGGTTCAAAGGTTTAATCAGTTAGTTTAAGTGGTCAGTTCAAAGGAGTGCCCCAAAGCCCACAGGTCAAATTACTCTTGTTAAGGGTAGGTGATGAGAAAAATAGACCTTTTACAAAGCCTAAAAGATGAACCATTGAACCATTGAACCTTGAACCAAAATGGTTCAACGCGGTTGGTTCAACACAGTTGGTTTAACACGGTTGGTTCAACATGGTTGGTTCAAGCAGTCAAGTGAATGAATGAAACACAACAAAGCACTTGAACCATTAAACCATTCAACAGTTGAACCTTGAACCAAAATGGTTCAATGGGTTTAAACGTTCATAGGTTCAATGGTTCGAAGGAAGCTCCAGACAAAGCAAGAAAGTGATTAAACCAACTGAACCATTGAACCATTGAACCTTGAACCAAAATGGTTCAACAATTCAAAGGTTTAAAGGTTCAACATGGATGGTTCAAAGGATTGACCCAAAGTTGAGAGAATAAGTGACCTTGTGGAGGGTGGTAAACTAAGGGCAGGTGCCCTTACGAAGGGCAGAGAACATTGGTTCAAAGATCAAAGGAAACACTGGACAAAGGGATGGTTTAATCAAAGACCAAGAAAGTGATTAAACCAAGAAAAAAATTGAACCAAGAAAGTGATTGAACCAGGGAAGTGATTGAACCATCGACATCCTTGTGGATGTCAAATTTAAGATAATGAAATATCCATCAATTTTCAAATACGACACAGATCTTGTGAACAAACTCAGTGACCGGCCAAAGAGATAACCTAATAGCTTAGATCACATAGAAAAGGATAAAATATAGCTAAGAAAGTGGGAATGATGGATAAAGATTAGAAATATCCATGCATAGGATATGTTTCTAGAAGGTGAAGTAGTCCACCAAGTGGACATTGGAAGAGTGCGAACATTCAATGGCGCAGCCTTTTTTTTTGCATTGAGTAAAACAAATAGTTGTGCACACATCAGGAAACACATCAGGCCACCCATATTAAAAACTAATGCTCAATCCTAGCATACTCCATGGATAGAATTTAAAATGCATTAAAGGCATTGAATGCATCATAGGCCATTTTTGTGAAACAAAATGCCCAAGTCTTTCTTGGAGCACTATATATTGGACTCTCTCTTATTGTTTTGGGAAGATCTCTCTCTGTTATTAGAAACAAAACTCTACCCAAATTGAAAGGCATTACTAAGACTTTGAGCTCAGATTGTTGATCATATTTCATTATTTGAATAAGAAAACAAGTGACTTTTCAGACTTTATGCTGGAATAACTTGGTTGTTGGGGAAATTGTTCATATGTTTGTTTCCTTAATACATTTTTTTTGTCTATCTAATTAAATAAGTAGAATTAGTGAAATTAATTAAGAAGGTGTCTTGAAGCCAGTTATGGAGAGACTTTGTGCTACCACAATTGTCTTTAGTGTGTTTTCTTTCTTTTCCTATGTAAAGGATCTTGGGATGACTTTGTGCCCTCATTATCCTTCGTATTCTATTTTTGTGTAAAGGACCTTGGGATTACTTTGTGCCCTCATTGTCCTTCATATCTCACTCTTTGGCAGTTGAGGTGGAGACTTTGTGCTACATTTCATCCTACTGTGTTACTGCACCCTGTTACAGTTACTTGTCACTACTCAAAAGGTTTTTGTTGTCTGCTGAACAATACATCTGAAAGAAGAGGAGTGCCTTCTATCATTTTATCAAGATTTCTCCTTTGATTTGTGAACATCATCTCTAAAAAAAGAGAGATGGATGGTTTATCTTACCCCTGAGTATTATTTTCTACTTATATATATATATATATATATATATATATATATATAGCTCCTACATATTTACAAGGAACCTCCCCTTGATGAGAGGAGAGATTTGTCCCCTTTTGATGTAGTAAACCTACACATCTGGCCGACCAATTTCCATATGTTGTGGTTGAAGAGACGTATTTTTCTCATTAGATAGCTAATTGACAAAATATTCACCCAATAATATCAATCAAAGTAACACCACATTTATAGGTCTAAATTACTAAAGGAGAAGCTCAAGAGCTTGATTTTCCAAGTTAGAAGCTAGGTCACTATTGTACTTATATTTTACATATTTCATACTTATTCACACACAATCCAACACATAGCGAAGAAATACATAATTTTGAGTCCCTATTTGGAGTATTGTCTATGTAGGCAACACTCATTGATAGAGGTTTTTTAAGGGTAGCTCGACATAGTATACCCACTAACCCATTTATCATAGCCATTATGAAGATGAAGAGATAGGGTTTTACTATTTGACATGGAGTAATAGTCTATGACCTAGATCTAAATACACCAAAGAAAAGGTGACACAAAACCTAGAAGCATCTAGGTAGTCCCATCTAATTTTAGTAGGTATTTCATAATATATACCTATGTTTCATCAAAATAGTAACATCAATGCAACCATTCTAGGCTGATGTAAGTGTTCATGGTTATAGAGGCACTTAATCTATAATTTGGTAAATATTTTAGAATATTCTTCTATTCTAATGCTTGCCTATGTCAAATCTAGATCTATATTAGCATCAAAACTAGCTAAATACCTTATTTTCATTATCATTACAATATCTATCATAATTTTACTTTCTATTCTTAGCATATCTTATCATTTAGTTTAGAATATTTTTTGTCTAGGTTTGAAAACTAATTGGCCTATTATATATCTATTTATCACCCTTGTGTTTATTTAATTAAATATTATTAACCCTTTCTATCCTTATAAGATTCATATCCATAAAATTTATGGTTAAACATTTGGTGAGCCTGATTTGTGTACATTAGTAATCATTGTATTGATAATACAAATCAATCACTTTGACTCACTAGTTTGGGTTTTAGCTTTTTTTTATGTATTTTGAGATCTAAAACTTCACCCTAGGGTTTTACCCTCCTCTGGTTATAAGGGTTTCATGTGTGTATGCTTTCAAATTAATTATTCGTTGATTAGCACATTTTTGCCTCTAAACAAGTCTATTTTAATATTTCTCATAGGTATTTTCTACTATGTTTGGTATATTAAAATACCTCTTTTTATTCACCAAAATTTGATATAGAGTTTTAAATTTTTACTACTTACTATTTTAATAAATATTATCATACAAGGTGGATGGTGTACTTAATTTTTAAATAATTTATGATTTTTATCAAAAATAATATTTTATTTAAAATCCTCCCTCAAATATCAAAAATAAATTAATTTTATATCAAAATTGATGATTCTTTATTGGGAATATTCTAAGGTTTTACCTAAGAAGCATTCCACATTGTTTGTTAATTTTCTAATTCATAATAAAAATTTTCAAATTAGACATAGGTTTTCTTAATTATTTTGATATAACCGGAAAACCTCTTTTGGTTTTCCAAAATATTATATGGATTTTTTGAATGTAACATTTTATTAATTTTAGTAAATTTACACTACAAGTCATACACTATACTTTTGTTTCCCTATTTTTTTGTTTTTGTCTCATTTCCTATTTTTGTAGAAAAACCTATCTCATATTTTAAAAAACTTGGACAATAGTCTAAAATTAATATATCCTTATTGTATCATGATTGATTTATTCTTAACATTTGTTGTCTTTCTTATCCTATTCTCATATCAATTTTTAGACCAATTAAAATGGATACAAATGAGCCTCTTCCTCATCCTAACACTAAGGAGGGTAATAGATACCATCAATCCAACCAGGTCCATGCTATCATTCCTTTAAGGGGTAAGGTATAGGGTTTATGTATGCATGTCTAATCTAAGGTACCTAGGTTTTGTGCTTGTGAATCCCTAAGAGATCAAATCACTAGTATGAACAAGTTAATAAAAGACTTAAAAAATCATATTACACTCCTATAAAATCCAACACATGGTAGTGTTAATCATGTGATTGCATCATCATCTACTAACATTGCACCAAACAAGGTTTCACATACAAATGAAAATATAAAACAAAATATATCCAAAATAAATGATTCTAAAAGTGACCAATAGTCTACTAAGATACCAAGTGAAACCTTAATATATATTATTTAAAATAAAGTGATTAAATTACCTCCTTGACATCATATAATAATATCCAAATACTATTTTTCATATCATAGAATGCATGGGCATCATAAATTTTATTGTGTCTCATTGAGGAATAATATACAAAGCCTCAAAGATAATGATGATCCTATAATAGATACATTAGTCAAGAAAACCACTCAGGTTATGAATACCTCTCCTAAAACATAAGTGCAAAAAAAAAAACAAATTTGGTTACCAAAGATTAATTCAAATCAAAAAAATTATACATACCATTACCAAAGGTTTGAAAAAAACCAAATGATATGTAGTTACCAAAGGAATAAATGATATCCAAATCACCAAAAAATAAACCATGTGAGATCCATTTTTTGGTCAATACAAAAAAAAAAGGGATCCAAATAATAATGATAGTTTTAGATTAAGGTAAAAATAGGTTTTGAAGGGACCCCAAAACCCTAAACAAAAGGAGAAAGATAAAACAGAAACATCCATAGGCAAGCCAAAATCCTACTTCACCGAAGTAACAAAACCAAGATACAAAGACCAAAAGCTAACAACAAACATCCAAATAATAATGATAGTTATGATACTATTCCTAACACTAATAGGGAAGATGAATAGTTGAGAAAAACATGTTCTAATCTACTCAATAACTTATCACATGATTTATTCATACCTATATGACCTA